>PVKB01005903.1:0-80747 GCA_004027205.1 Ctenodactylus gundi
TGTATCTTGTCAAGGTGACAAGGGCTTTCCCACTCTCCTTTTGTCCCTCCTCCTACCCACCCCTCCTTCCTTCCTCCCCCACACTACCCCCCTCTTTCACTTTATCTTTTGTCTTAAGTTCCAAAGGAGTTGTGATCTGGGTCTCTCATATCAGAGAGACCATTCTATGTTTCACCTTCTGCTTCTGACTTACTTCATTAAGCATGATATTCTCAAGTTTCTTCCATTTGCCTGCAAAAGCCTCCACGCTGTTGGACTTTATTGATGCATAGTATTCAACTGTGTATAAATACCACAGTTTGTGTATCCACTGGTCTGTTGATGGGTATTTTGGTGACTTCCATATTTTAGCTATTGTTAGTTGTGCTGCTATGAACATGGGTATCCATATATATCTCTGCTATGTGTTGTTTTGGCCTCCTGGGCATTCTTAGCCATTGTACCAAACCTATATCTTATGAGAAACAATGTCACAGAGAACCAATAATCCAAACCCTAGGTTGCCCCAATGCATCAAAGGACAAGGTTGGATGAAGGTAAAGCAGATTGAAAGTTCTACTCTATATCACACTTCTGTTAGAATGTCCAAAGACAAGACAAATAACAGAAACTCCAGCACTCCTTCCGTGTGTCATTGGACAAAACCAGACAGCAAGGCTTTCCTGGCTCCCTAATTAGTGCAATACCTTTATGGTGAGAGATTGAGAGTTAAGAATGGTTTCACCCAACTGGCCAGCAGTGTCTGCCACGTCCACTCAGGTCAATAGTCAGAGCTAAGTCTCCAACTCTCCTTCAGCAGGTCACTGCCGACCACCAGCACTGCTTGGCACTGGGTGACCCTCTGCATGGAGAAGGGATGCGCCTGCTCTTGTCCTGTTAGGAGCTCCCAGCCAGAGGCTTGGAGAAGATGTGAGAGCAGATGAGTCTGTTGCAACATGCAACCCCTCAGTACAGTAAAGTGTGTCCGAATGGTGATCGGAACAGAGGGGCACCAGGCAATGTCTAGGGGACCTGAGGTAAGTACTTTGCAAAGGAACCATCGCGTTTAAGAAATAAGTTGGCCAGATGAACAAAGGAAGTGAGATGGGTGTGTGGCTTGGACAGAAAGGCCAACCCAGGCAAAGCCAGGGGCCAAGGAAAGTATAGCCAGCTCTGGTGCACTTCTTTTTTTCACCTCCATTTTATTGATATGTATATTTAAGGTTTACAATGAAATTGAGCATTTTAGCACATACATATCTTGTCAAGGTGACAAGGTCTTTCCCACTCTCCTTTTTTCCCTCCTCCTACCCACCTCACCCTCCCTCCCCACCCTACCCTCCTGGTTCACTTTGTTTTTCAAGTTTCATGAGATAGTTGTGATCTGGGTTTCTCAGTCCAGAGAGAATGGCCTATATCAACAAATCAAATAGCAATCAGTGCTGGCGAGGCTGTGGGGAGAAAGGAACCCTCCTGCACTACTGGTGGGAATGTGAATTTGTACAACCACTCTGGAAAGGCAGTATGGAGAGCTCTCAAAAGACTAGAAATAAATATCCCCTTCAATCCAGTGACACCCCTCCTGGGAATATATACAAAAGAGGTCAAAACAACACACGGCAGAGATATATGTATACCCATGTTCATAGCAGCACAACTAACAATAGCTAAAATATGAAAGTCACCAAAATACCCATCAACAGACCAATGGTTACACAAACTGTGGTATCTATACACAATGGAATACTATACACCTATAAAGTCCAACAGCATGGAGGCTTTTGCAGGCAAATGGAAGAAACTTGAGAACATCATGCTTAGTGAAGTGAGTCAGAAGCAGAAGGTGAAACATCAAATGGTGCACTTCTCATGTAGTTCAGAATGGCTACAGCAGAGAGACCAGCTTTGGGGAGGACAGGAGATGACTCCAGAGAGTACTCGAGTCATGTCACAGAAGGCACTATGTGCCACGAGGAGGCATCTCTTCTCAGATCCTCCCTGCCACCATAAGGAGCTGTCCTAGTCCTAGCTCAGTTCACAAGTGAGGTAATGGAGGCTCACTAGATGCCATTCACAGGATGGGTGGATGAGCATGGTGGTATCTGCACAGTGGAAACTCATTCTGCCATAGAAGGATGGGATCAGGTCTTTCTCTGCAGTCTGGCCAAACCTAGAGAGTAACATATGAAGCAGAAGAACCCAGGCTCAGACACAAAGAATAGAACAGAAGTTACCAGAGGCTGGGGAGATACCAGCTAGAAGCCTGATAAGCAACAACTCAATAGGGGGAATGAATTCTTGTGATTATTGTGTATATCACTGCAGAGTCTGGTGACCATGGCTAGCAATAATTGTACTTCAATCTAGCTAAAAGAGAGGAGTTTGAATGTTTACCACAAAGAAATGAAAATTGTTTAAGATGACGGGTGTGCTAGTCACCCTGATGGGATCAACACACATGGTTTACATGTATTGAAATGCCTCATTGTACCCTATAAATATGGGCAATTATGTTTCAATCAAAAATACACCAAAGGAAGTTAGATGCTTAGAAGAATCAATGTACCCTCTCCACAGCTGGTCAGAAGCAAATCCAGCGGTGGAGTCTCCACTGGCCCGACGCCAGCACCCATCCCCTTTTTCAGTACACCATAATAGCGGCGGCTGGTTCTGCCTCTAAAGCTATTGCACCCTATTATGTAACAAAAGAATAAAAACCATTTTTTTCTATGATGACAAGTGCAACGCCATTCCAGGAACTCAGATTTACTTCCTTTACAAATGAGAGCTGGGTGTATTTCTCCCCCTGTTCATTATTAAGGCCTGCTTCCTACCCAAATGAATAATGAGGCTGTAGCTGCCTGCGTTCAGCCTTGGGAAGACGTGTAATTGTATTTCTTCCATGATGGAAGAACCAGCTGTGGCACTAATAAAAATGACTGCTTTTCAGTTCTTTCAACAGGATAAATAAAACTCCCTTGTGATTAACAGCAAATTGGTTTCGTACAGAGTTTCCAAATCTAAAGGGGAAGTAGGGGAGAAGAAGGGAGCGAGAGCTGGGTTAGTGGACCTGCTCCCGTGCATCCTCTGTCTGATGATGGAGTTCAAAAGTGCTTTGAGAAGGAAAGGTATTTTCAACTCCATTCAGGAAACAATCTAGTTTGCCAAAATAACACTCTAGTGACCTGGCATGGAGGCAGAGAAGGGAGCTCTGTTGTCAACGACTGCAGTCCCTAAGGCTTTCAGGTATGGGCCACCAACTCTTTCCCCTTCATTTACTCACTCACTAATTCTACAACTATTTTTAAAACTTACTAATGAATTTTTCATTAATTAAATATTTACTACATGGCAACATTACTGCAGGCCCAGGGACATGCCTTGGGGATGGATGAAGCCTCTGTAGTTCCTGCATCTGAAGTATGCACTGTCCAGTGGAGACATACACACATCGGTTATTCTATTATTATATGATAAGATCTATGTTCTCATCAAAAATAAAAGTAGTGGACTTTTAGTTTCCTCACTCTTTTGGTAAATACCTTCAGCTAGAGTTATAAACCAAAGAAAATGAAAGATCAGTTAGAAATGAAGAAAATGTAACTTTGAAATGGGTGACATGAAAGAAGATGAGCCTATTGGCAAAGAACTGGAGGATCCGACAGAGTTCTGAGAGGAAACAAGGAGGCACCCACATTAAGCTATCTCAAAGGCAGTTCATCTACGCAAGGCGGGTTCACAAGGACACACAGGGCCTCACGGGGGCTGCATAGAAACCCAGGGCAGCAGCAGTGGTGCCGTCACACTTCTGGGTTCGAAAGAGTAAAAAAGGGACTTGGCCACAGATGCTAGGAAGGATGGTTGTGTTGAGAAGGTCACCCTGAGAAGGGCAGTGACTGGAAGTTGGGTGTCATAGCCTGACCGAGCGACCACAGAAAGAAAGTGTGCCAGAAATCAAAGCCTGTCCGCCCTTTCTTCCCTATTACGAGTTTTCTCATTTCAGAAGTTGACAGGCTTTTTGTAAGAGTTGACACCTGAATTGGATCTGGGAACAGATGAATAGGGGTTAAGTGATAAAGGAATGAAGAAAAATATCAAGAAGGAAAGAAATAGAGCAAAAGCAAGAATGTAAGAGCGAGACTGAAAACAGATTCTAAAGGACTTCACATACCTCTTGTTGAAAGTTTGGTTTTATAGCTAGGGCATTGGAGAACCATCAAATGATTCTAAACCAGGTAAAGAGCAAGATCATATTTGCGTTTATAGCAGATCCTTTTGGTGAGAGTTGGAGGATGGACTGGAGAGAAATGAATATTGAAGATCAGGAGAAAGGCTGATGCAGCACAAAGTAGGAAAGAATGAGCGTCTCAGCCAAGATCAGTCATGGAGCTGGGGGTGGGGTGGCCTGCAGTTACCTGGTAGATTGGATGGGAGGGGAGTCTATAACTGTGGGCAACATCCATGCCCATTCTCAAGATTGGACAGAGCACCATTTCCCAAGACTAAGAGCAAAAGAAGAGAAATAGATGTGGAGGTAGGGGAAGAGACAGCTTTCTAAGGGTCAGGGAGTCCCACATGCCTAGAGGAAACCCAGGTGGAGCTTCCCATGAGACTCGCTTTTGACTCTCAGGAGAGGGGGAGAGAGGTGGGCTACAGGGAGACAGAGGACACATAAGCTTAGTGGCAAGGAGGCCATAGTGGTACACCAGAGGAACCAGAAGGAACCTGGAGAGAGAAGAGAGCAGACTTGCCACATCCCTCCCTCAGCATGAGAACGGTGCCTCCTTCTCACTGGGTGATGGTGAGCACCGAAGAGAGAGATGTGTCAAAGGGCCACGTGCATGGTAGACACTTACAGACACACGCTAAGAAACCTGGCTTCAGGCTGTGTGCACAGAGCAAACAGCGCCTGCCTTATGCTTAATGGATAGTACGATATTGTCCATGTGTTCCTCCATTTTCTTTGTGGGCCGTCCCTCCTTGCTACATGGACTGTGAGGAGAGAAGAGCTGGACCTCAGAGCTGTTCGTATGCTATAGTTCGTAAGTCTGTGGCATGTAGCAGGTATTCACTATTTATGTAAGTATGGCTGACTGGCTGACTGATCGTCTAGTGGCAAAAAAAAAAAAAAAACATTTAAGGCGGCCATTTTTGGGAGGAAGAATTCAAATAGGGCTTGCAGTCTCAACTGCGTCAGCACTTCCCTCTAAGTGACAGAGCACTCACTTGCTCAGGGCCTGTCCTTTCCCACTGGAAGAAGGTGACTAATGTCGTTTCCCAGCTTGCGAGGAGGGGTCCAAAGATTAATGAAGTCACAATCCCTGGGAGAAACTCCAGTAAGGAATAGGCTGTATTGTCATCCTGTTTTAATTAATTTGAAAATCATCCTATATTATTCAAATGGCAACTGATTCATTGAAAGTGGGTGTTCGGACGTGATAAATGGAAAGCCTGAGGATTTTCTCATTAATTAATTTGGCTGTAAAAATAAGCACTGGTCCACATTCGCAGTGAAATAGAAACAGGCTACAGGGCAACCAATTCAGGGCTAGAGCAGAAGGGCAGAAACTCTGCCCCGGGGCACAGACTCGCTTTCAGCAGCCATGCAATAGCTTTATATATATGCAGTACATCGTGTGTGCTTTTCTGGCTTTTCCAAATTTTCTGTAATGACCATAAGCTATTTCACAGTACGGACTTAATTATAAAACATTAAAATAAAAATGTCCTTCATACATAGGTACCAGATAAAATAGACTAGAAACCTGTGACAATAAATATAGTACCAGAGATTATTATAGAGTCTATGTTTCCCTCTTTATCTGTTTGAGGCTGTTTTATCAATACTCCATAAACTTATTTTTCTCTTTTCTAATAAATCAAAAGCTTTTAGTTACAAGCAACGGAAATTGTATCCCGTTAACACATACATGAAAGGAGTTTACTGGGAAATAGGGGAAATTCACAGATTCAGAAGGAAGAAGACAATAAGGCTTACAAACAGGAAGCACGTGCTCCAAAGGTCCCACAGGAACTGTGCACAGACTCCTCCAGGCGCCCCTGTGACCATCAGCCACCCAGCCTGACTCCCATCCAGTTAGGAAGGGAAGGTCGGGTTGACTCCGTGGCCAGGGCACGGAGGGCATCATGCTAACTCTCCCTTGCCAGATTCCATCCAAGAGATCAATCTTAGTCATTCACCAAAGGAGTTGTTAATTTCAGTCCCAAAAAAAAATGGGATGCATGCAGGACAAACAAAAACTAAGGATGCCCACCAAACAGGGAATAACTTTCCCCTACAGCTGTGTTTTAGGTATGATTTACATACAAACTATAGAGTTTAGACCTGACCATTCAATCCATTGCTAAACTGCTCTTGTGGTAGACAATTCTTCCCCGAATGTCAGTCCATTTCAGTCTGTCTGTATCAAAAGAGGGATTAAGATGGAGGTGGGGCTGGAGGCTGTATTTTTTGAGGATCACGTGAGAACACTGAGGGAGGGGATAGGTTGGAAGAGGGAAGGAGAAGACCCGGGGTGGAAGGAGCCATGCTCTGCATGCTTGCGAAGCCCTTCCTGCCGCCAAGCACAGGAAGCTGTTCTCTTTCCCTGGAGGCTACTTTTAGAACCAGGGGAGGAAGTTCAAAGGAGGCAAGGTTAGCTCAACAAATGAGAGAACTTAACAATCACATCTCTGAGGCAAGAAGATTGCCATGGAATGTGAGGCCAGTCTGGACTACAGAGTAAGTTCAGTATCAGCCTGGACTACAGAGCCAGACTCTGTCTCAAAAAAAAAAAAAAAAAAGAAAAGAAAAGAAAAGAAAAAAAAATTCCGATCTGCCCCACTCTGCAAAGTTTAAAGAAGTCCCGGTCTGGGGCAGGACTAGGGATAGGTTATAGGGTCTCTTCTTTGACTCTCAGCTTGTGTGGACCTAGGGGCCTTTTTCTGCAGGCCTAGCACATGTCCTGATGAAAGGATTCCTTGCCTGTCAGAGCTACTTGGTCATATCCTGCCTCAGACTCAGCTTCTCCCTTTCACTTTGTTTGCTGGCCAGCCAGTGTCTGGGGAAGAATTCCCCACGTACTGCTCACTGCGAGGAATGTGGGGATTTCCTCAACTTAGTAGGACAGGCAGGAGAGAACAGAAAAAACAAGCTGATTAGAGGTAAGAATTCTCAAGTTTGAACTCGAGCCCTATAACTTGCACACTGTGGAACCTTAGACAAGTCCACGTGAGTTTTATGACTCTCATTTTCCCCACGTATAAAAGGTAGATGTTGATAACCACCATAATAAATAACCCACTTACAGAGTTAATTTAAAAAAGGAGCGACACCTGGTATTTGTTGAGTCCTAATGTGTTAGTCACATGCATTATTTCATTCAAATCTTCTGACAACACCATAATTGGAAGAATCCATTATTCCTACTTCACAGATGAGAAAACGGAGGCTTAGAGAGAATGAAGTAGTTGCCTAAATGTAAAAGCTAAAATTAAAATCCAACTCCACGGTATAGCTCCCACCACTGTTGTCGGTTATAGGTAGAACTAGAAGAGCTCCTACTGGACTTTCCCGAGGGTCTGGCATACGCCTGGGGTCAAGGAAACGTTAATTCTCCCCTGCTCATCATCCTTTGGCTGGAACCTTTCAAAGGCTCTAGCGTGCCAACGTTCGTCCTTATGTGTTGGGCTACTGTCTGCTCTCACCCGCAGGCAGGCACAAAATGAGGAGAGCAGTTCCAGGTGCAGATTCAGCTACAGCCCAGTGCCTTCAAATTCTCCCTTTAGTTGCCTTCAGGAGCAAGACCCTGTTTCCTAGCAGCCTCCTTATCTCACACAGCTGGGCCACAGTCTCACTCTTAAGTTGACCACTGGCAAAGGCAGCTGATAGGTGCTAGGGCCAATAACCCTATTCCCGCAGGTGCTGCAAGCATCCCAAGTCAAGATAGACTTGCTTGGAAGGAAGTAGAAGGTAACGTGTGGTGCTGGGTCAGTGCCCAACTGTCTCCCCTATACTCTTGTTTTTCTGATAAGAAACCCAAGGCTCAGAAGGGTTTTATTAACACAGCCAGAGTCCAAAGGCAGGGTAGAGACTGTTAAGTAAAGCGGAGGCTTGGGCAATGGGGAAGGACGTAGGAGAAAGGATCATACCCGGGGTGTACCTTAAAGGCAGGGGCTGGAGTGAGGGAGGGGGAGACTTCACACAGCTGGAGTTGGGGGAGTCTTGCCTCTGAAGACTGATTTACTGCAACTGAAGGCAGCCTGGGCATTAAGATTTTTTTTTTTTTTTTTAGGGACTGGGGGAATGGCACAGTGATTAAAGTGTTTGCCCAGCAATTGCAAGGCCCTGGGTTTGATTCCCCAGCACCACATAAACTGGGCGTGGTAGTGCATACCTGTAATCCCAGCACTCAGGAGGCTGAGACAAGAGGATTGCCTTGAGTCCAAGGCCAGCCTGGGGTCCATAGTGAGTTCAGGACCAGCCTGGGGTACATAATGAGATCTTGTCTTAAAAACAAAAAAGAATTAAACTCCACAGGATATTTTAACATACTACTAAGATCAGAACCCTGAATTCAGAAAGAAAGCTGTTGGGATGTGGAGAGTCAGGCAAGCAAGGACCCTGCCTCCTCCTTTCACTCCCCAATAATTATGACCACCTGGTGAGGACACTGTCCCAGGCAGGATGTGCCCCAGAGCTTAACATCTAGGTAAGCAGAGTCAATAACTGAATGAATCACAGATGTTTCACTCATAGAACAGGTCATTTTCTTACCCAACTCTGCAGAATTACAACGCTCCCATTTTACAGATGAGGAAACCAAGGCCCTGTCCACATGCTCTCCAAGTCCTGTCAATCAGCCAAAGAAATCAGGAGTCCAGGCAGCAAAACCGGACCCAGAAGTATAGGACTAGCCAAGAACAGGGCCCTAGGCAAGCTAGCAGTGGGTGCCCATTCCCTCTGCTCCACCATTTCTCCCCTGCAAAGCCGCTCCTTGGGGCTTACTCAGCCTGGGACCTGCCCCACCCAGCCTCAGAGTTGAGAGGAGGGAAGGACTGAAGCTTCCTGCCCAAGACTTGGGCTGGTGTCAGGACTAATGTTCAAGTCTGAGAAACCCCGAAAGTGGCCCTACGAGCTGGAAGGCCTGGCACCTAGCCTCCTCTCAGCACCTCGCTTGGGGTGTCTTTCTGAGCAAGGTCTTTTCTACTTCTGGCCTTGAGTCCTCTCATCTGTACGTGAAGAGATTGGACCTAGAGTCCACAGATCAAAAACTTAAGGATTCTCAGGGACAGGAAGATGATGTACAGAAACGGGACAGGATAGACAGGCGATGGGGACATGCCCTGACCACAGAATGGAAATTTGTGAAGGCAGGTGGCTCAGCGCTGAGAGTTCCTGCTTCAAGAGAAGCACTAATACATCTGTATTTTACATACAACCTCCCGGTTGGTGTGCTAACTGGATGCCAACGCAGTTAACAAACTTGTGCAGGGAAAATGAAAAGCGAAGTTGAATTGGATCTGGCCTGCAGGCTGCTCCTCTGAGATTTGCAGGCTCAATGGCCTGTGTGGCCCTAACTCATACTCTGATGACTAAATGCGGAATGCCTAAAGGTCTATTTGAACGCACATATTGTTCACTTTATGGAGAAACAGTGTCCTCTGGTGGCAGATCTTTGCAGGACAATGCATTTGGCACTGGGGTAACTACTTGGAAAGAATGGATTTGTTTACACTTGAAATAGATTTAATGAAGACTAATAAATAAAATCGACATGCACATTTATGGATGGCTTGATGTATGTTAAGTAGAAATCGGTCTTTCATGTACCAATTTGAGAGTAATTACTCTTAATCTATAAAAAGAACTCCAGGATTAAAGAAAGGAAGAAAACATTTGTTACATAGGCTGACAGCAATCTGGAACCGGCAGGCAAGGAGAGGAAATTGAAGTCTAGGTCTCCAGACAGTGTTCTGGAAAATCACATCCTCTATAATAATGTATTACTCCAAGTTCATGAGTTTTAATAGTTACTTTCACTGCATGTATAAAATGAATTCTCCCAACAACCTTTCTAGGCAGTTGTTACTGTTATTATTATTGTAAATTAGTTTCATTTGACAGATGAGGAAGGTGAGGCCCAGACAGCCTTCCTTAGTGGGCAGACCAAAGTTTCTTGGGGGTTAAATAGCAGACAAGCTAAGGCAGTTCTCTAGGCCTCTTTCAACACCTCGATGTCCCTGTTAGTGAAGCTTGGATGGGATCAGCCTGTGTATCTGCAAGGACGGAATGGAAAGACGCAGGTGAAACACTCAGCAGGAGTCATGGCCCACAGGGAGCCTGGCACCCGTGTCCCTACTACTACAGCCATCACAACCAGCAGGGCCCAGGGCTTTTCTACTGCGTGGAGCAGTACTGTGAACAGTCAGAAGACAGACCAGGTGCTGCTGGGATTGGTCACAGTGGCCTCAAACTCTAAAATAACAGTGTAGGATTTTTGATTTTGTCAATTACTGATCTTAAGTAGCATCATAAAAAATTGGTCATTCTGACAGGAAGTTAGGGTTCCTATGAATTATACCATCCACACCAGGCGAGGGCACACTGTCATGTGATGCCGGAGACCTGCATTTTAACAGGATTATTGACAGGAAGGAACAGGGCATGGTTGACTAGGTGAAGAGAAAACTTGAGGAGTACATTCATTCATTCTCCCCTTCACTTGTTTCTTTATTCTACAACATGTACAAAGCACCGCAGCTGTGTGTGGTACTGTGTTGCGCGCTGAGGAAACGACAAAGCAGACATTGCCTAATGAGGAGAGGGTAGAAGAGCCACAGGGGTATGGTGTGGAGGCCTAGCTCTGCTCTGAGACAGCTTGAACAATACAACAAGACCAGGATGCCAGAAGAGTCCCTTTGGGTAGAACTTTTAAAATGACAGTAGCAGGGTGGCTGGTTTAAACTGTGAGCCACTTATCACCAGGAGTACCTGAGGTGGTCTAGATGGCCTTGGGGAAGTTCTTAAGGGCCTTCAAGGTAGGGTGGGGTTGGGCCAAAATTGGCCTTAATTCTCTTTTGGCCTAGACATTAGACAAATCAACCACTGAGTCGGCTCTAGGAGGACTCACTAATGCTGTCCCTTATCTCATCACTCTGGCTAGGGAAGGTGACGAGCACCAGGGCCCCCGGGTCTTTGGCCTCCTTTCTTGAGCTTCTCTGCCTTTTTATTGACTCAGTGACACTGTAGCCTTCCTTTTCTTGTCACAGAAAATTCTAAACAGTGTTTCTCAAACACAGAATATGAAGGGATTAATAGCAAAAAATATTCGGGACAGTACATGCGAATTCATCTCCATTATGGGTAAATTAGAAGAATGAAATCAACAATATGAGTTGGGCAAATCAGCCAAAGATTGCCACTGCTGATAGAATTCCTTCCATTGTTCTCCTCCAGCTTATAATTTTGTTTTATTTTTAAGCATATATTGTTACACTAAGCCCTACTGTCTTACTTAGGATTATTTAAAAGGAATCCTATTTTAAACTTATTATGTGGTCTTCATTACAATCATATTGAATTATATGGTTATGTTAGTTATTATACATTATTATACTAAGTAAACATACTGTAGTTTATCATAAAAATATTTTCCTATCTCTATTTCCTACCTTCCTATTTCCAGTCTGTTTTTATATTATAAGCATTGTCCAGACTTAGAACATTCTCTGGTGACCTGAAGTATGAACATGTGTTTTCTGGCCTAGCATTACCTATTCTCCCAAACCTGGCACAGGTGACACCATGCCTACTTCTTGCTCTTAACTAGAAAAGTCCAAGACCCTTGACGTGGCCCAGACTGTTCTCTCACTCTCTGTACACTGGATCATGCTTTCAGCTCAAGTGCAAATGCCATCTGCTTGGTGAGGCCTCCCTGTGGACTCCTTGAGGCCTTTCATCCCATTCCCTCCACACATTGGTTTGTTGACTGAACAATGAAACATTTGGTTGGTTGAAACATTCATCATCACCCTACTGGCCAGTTTCTACAAGGGAAGCAGCCCAGCATCCAGGCTAAAAGTCTTTGGCTTTCACTGGTGAGAAAGGTCACTCATGTGTGCATGAGTCTGCACATGCATGTTGTACGTGTTTGTGTACACCCATGTACACTCTAACCTGCAAACACATTCTTCTTTGCTGCCTGTCCTAAAAAGCTGGCTTTGTTCTCATGGGATTCTGGCACCATAGGTCAGCAAAAAGAGCCACCGTCTAGCACGTGGTTCTAATTCCTGCCTCCCACTTTTCCCAACACATCTTGAATAGCAGACCATGTGTCCAACCTGAGGCTGAGTTCTGGAACTACAAAACTAAATAAAATTTGGTCCTGCTTTTAAAAAACCTAGAGTCTGGTGAAGAAGGCAAGCGTAGCAATGTAAAGGTAGTGAGAATTCACCCAAGTGTCATGGTGGAATATAGGCTACAAGTCTAGGGGAAGAACGGAGGAAGCAAACTGAACTGCATACTGCATGGAGAGGGATGAGACTGAGTAGGATCTGGGAGGGCAGTGGAGAAGGGCTTGGAGCACAACCTAAAGATCGAGAGGCCCTCCCCTGGTGGACCAGAGAGGAAGCACATTTGCAGCCAGAATCACTGGGGCCACCTCAGGGGAAAGATTAAATAAGGGATAGATGAAATGAAATAAGGCAACTTGCATGGCACTTAGGTCCAGGACAAGGCCTCACGTGTGCCCAGTGCCAGCCTGTCTATTGGGAACTTGATACCATTTGGACATCTAAGTTCTTCTTTGTACCATGAGCGCAGGATGCTTAGGGACCATGACTTGTAAAATCCCAACTCCCAGAATGTATTAGTTTGCTAGGGCTGCCAAAGCAAAGTACCACAAATTAGACAGTTTAAATAGCAGAAATTTATTTCTCCACAGTGTTGGAGGCTAGAAGTTCAAGGTCAAGGTATTGATACTGATAGGATACCGTTTTAAAATTTAAAATCATGACTTCCAAGCCATGCTTCAGATGAAAACATGTGCTCCCTACCCCCAGGCTTCAATACCTGGCACCTGCGTGTGTGGTGAAAAGGCCACAACTTCCTGACAGCCCCTTTGCATCCTCTAAAGCAGGATATGAACTACAAAGGCTAGTATGGGGGAGGCAGGCAACACAGAAGAGGGGAGTCCCAGGGGCAAAGATATACAGATGCTAGACAGAGAGGGGAGGGTGGCATCCTTTCAGATTAAGGATTCACCTTCCCAGGTATCTATTGACTCTGTCCCATCCAACAGCTAGCAAAAACCTAATTTTGATCTCTGGTAAGTTTTACGTGGCAAATTATTTGTAAACTCAAAAAACTGCTTTGAAAAATGAGCAGTTATTTCATAGTACCATATAAAAGACTTTTGCTCATCTGTGAAAGGTGAAGAAATGATTTGAACATAGCAATGTAAAGATACTCAGAATCCACACAAGTGTCATGGTGGAATATAGGCTGCAAGTATAGGGGAACAACTCCACCATCTTCCTCAAAGCTAACTGTGAATAAATGTTTCTCCTGTTTGCTAAAAGGCCTCCTTTGATTTGGTCAGACCCCTGAGTAGATAAACTTGGATGGGCCTTTGACAGCTGGTGATTGTATTGGTAATGCTGGTTTCTTCTGAATCTCTTTCCTTGACTTGTGAGTGACTTCTCTTCTTTGTTCTAATCCCCATCTTTTCTAAGGACATCATTTCTAGGATTCCAATCCACTCATCTACAGAAGCTCATATTATAACACTACCCCTTCCTGCTGTCTAAAACTTTCTCTTTTCATCTACAAGACTTCACTTCATTGGCAAGGCTAGCAGCCAAAGTCCACTTAGTTAGACTTTGAGTGAAATAAGCTATGCTCAGTGGTAATAATGTGAGGAGAAAGGCGCTATAAAGCAGAGAGAAATCACAACATCTGCAGGCAGGGAAGGACCTTGGCTGTCCTGTGGTTTAGCCTATTGATCTGTGGCATTCCAGATGTGAATGTGATCTGAACTCCCTTTGTTTCCAATTTGTCCTTTTGTTGCCTCGGGCCAGGACTTCATTGTGCGATTCTGAGGGCCTCAACTGATCCCACAGCATGGAGTTTCTGGATGTGAGCTATATGTGCAATGGCGCAATATTTGGAAGATGGAAGAGAAGCTTTGGCTTTGGCATGTGGCAAATGAAAGGCTGTCGCAGCAACAGCTCCTCTCAGGTGTCCTCATGCTGCTGCAGGCCTTGGTGGTGGTTCCCTGTACTTCCTGTACTTCTAAGTGGTTTCCTGAATACTGATCGAGGGTCCCTAACCTTTGTTTTGGCAAAGATTTCTAGTGAATTTCAACTCTAATTTGAAAACATGTCACCTGGCATAGGGGAGGCACTCAACAAATATCTGTTGAATTACCAAATAAATTGATAAATGATGAGTCACATTGATGGACTCAAATGCTTCACGTAGGAAGTCTTCTCTTGTATCTGTCACCTATGCAGACTTACCTTGTCGTAACATTCCAGCCCACACCATAGGACCGGATATGCTGCCCCGTTACGTCCCTTATTTGTTACCTCATCTGGAGCATATCTGCTCACTTGGCCCAATCAGCTTATGTACCACATCGTCAGAGAAGAGAGCAGCTAAGTAAAAAGAGCGTAGGCATTTAAAATCACACAGACCTGGCTTCAAATCCAGACTCTCGCACTCAGTAGGAAGTATCCCTAGAGTTCTTTTGTTGAACATAAGAAAAACTATTTCACAAAAATCAAGTACCCTTCACCATGATTGTGAGCCCCATTTCTGCAGGCAATCCAACCTACCAGCAGCACCAAGCCTCGTGTTTGGCTTTGCTAAAGTCTCAATTGCCCACAACAAAAAATGGAAGTGAGTTAAATATTAAACATACACGGTAGCATAAAACCTTAGCTATACACTAGATGCACCAGAACTTCAATCCATTCAACCTCTGAGTTTTGACCATGACAGACATGTTCACTAAAGTTGTGAGTCGTGGTGGAAGGATCCATACTTGTGAATTAACTAAGGCCAGACAATAAGTCATGGAAACACTCACCAGTCACATGCTATGTTCAAGGAAAAGTGTTAGGAACCAACTGTCAGAGTTGGATCCTCATCCTTCTGGCAAACTTCTACCTTCACCTTGTGTGTGTGTGTCTGTCTGATAAACCCACCTGGCTCATGATGTCTTTTGCCCACTGTCAGCACCTTGAGCTTTGAATTCACAGATGTTCTCAATTGCCACCTACACTCAAAAGTCCATTTCCCATAAGAAACACAGAAATACTTGGATTACACTCCTGTCATAACAGATCTGAAGGCCTAAATAGAATGAAACATACTTCAAGGAGATAAAATTAGAGGTGCCCTGAAACAGGTGTTGAAATCACACCAAGCCTGTTGGTGTTCAACTCAGTTCTCACAGTGCAGACTTGGCATTAACAAGACCACCCCTTACTGAAAAAAATCTGGAAATATATGAGCTTTTAGTCTTTAAATAAGCTCCCTGATATCTCTGTTTCAGTTTCCTCAGCAACTTGTGACTAGTAAGATCCACTGTGAGCCCTCCATAGAGTATATAACATGTAACAAGAATTATGTATTACATATGAGGCATGCAGTTGAGGCTCAGTAAAGTGTGCCTGTTATGTCTCAAGAAAAACCTTTTCTTTTGGCTAAATGTATGTTCTTTCTCAGTAACTGTGCATAAAGAATGCCCTCAGCTATTTAGTAGGCAAAACGGTACCAAATTAATAAAAGTGTCAAAGCTGCATTCAATAAGACATACATTTTTTAGAGTGGTGCCTGGTATTCGCTGGAGTTCTAAAAATGACAAGAACTAGAACATTTCATCACAATTCTCTTTTTCGTCGTCCTAAAACCTAACATGCTTCCATTAGGATTCTAATTACTTGTCCGCGTGCATTGTGTCTACTGTCTGTACGGCTTTGGGGAGCGTGGGTTAGGAGCACGAGTCCGATGTCTACCTTGGAGCAGGCCAGCGGGAAGTGCCTTTTGTAATTTTTTTCCTTAGATCCTTTTCTAAACTCTGAGTAGCCATCAGGTTCCTGTGACAAAATGATTAAAGGGCCTTACATTGAACGTGACACTGTGCTCTTTCATTCCGTGTGCTGTACCACAGAGCAGAAGGCAATCCACATCCAGTAGCATAGGAGAAGGCTCTCTCGGGCAAATGAGTGGCTTCTCGGACAATGAATTCTAGTTAGGGCTTCACACTTGAAAACTAGCCCTCCAGAGCTACGTTGTCTTGGCATTCCCACTTACCAGCTCTCTGACTCTTGACCAGTAATTTACCACCCTGCGCCTCCATCTGAATCCATCGCTCAAAGCCAATCGCTGTAGCGTGGGCCTCCTTTAGCAATCTCCCTTATGCAAGGACTGGGTTTCAACTATCTGAAACTAACCACAGTCCAAATATATTAAATTGAAAGTTCTAAAAATAAACAGTCCTTTAAGTTTTAAAGGATTTTCATGACAGGATATTTTTATAATTGTTCTGTTTTATTATTAGGAAATGTTATTGATATCTTATTGAGCCTAATTTGTAAATTAAATTTTATCATAGGTGTGTGTTCATGAGGAAAAACACACAGATCAGTATTGTTCATGGCTTCAGGCACCCACGGGAGGTATGGGAACATATACCCCTCTTGGATAAGTGGAGACCACTGTAGTATGTTTCATTTGAGAACAAAGTGAAATAGTGTATGTACCCTACTTTGTACCGTGCCCAGCACATAGTAGGTGCTCAGTAAGTGTGACTCCTGAGTCATGAGCTCCAGAGTCTCTGGGTAGCACTGCCAGGGGAGAGTCAGGGAGCTGCTCTTCCAGCTGCCAGGGGCCTGCGCCTGGGGACCCTGCAGAAACTTGGGCGTCAAGGTGGATGGGAAGTGAGGTTCATTTCCAGCTGAAACTGTCTCACAGTTGACAAAGGGATGGTATTCATTTCCTTCAAAAGCTGTTCTGTTCTCTTTCCAAAGCTGCAGGACCGCTGCGGGCTCCACGGGAAGCTCTCAGAAGCCTGAGTCAACAGTCCCTCTTCCTAGGGGGTGACTCACGCCCGCCCCAGTGTGCGGTCCACAAATGGTGCGGGGGCGGTACCTCTTGGGAGAGATTGCCCAGGGCCCTGGATGCGTTGTTTGTTATCACAGGCTGCTTATGAGCAGGCATGAGAACAGATGCGCCAATTAATTTTTCATCGTGTCCCCTCCACACTCCTACAGGAGGGAGCAGATTTTTCTTGAAAAGATGTTGAACTTGGGAAAAATGGATGTAGATGATTAAGATGTGTGTTCTTCGTGTTGGTTGAAGTAAAATGAGTAGTATTTCTGAGAAGTTGAGCCTGGGGCAATGCGAATGAAGGGATTTCATTTTCTCTAAATTTTTACTTAATGATAAACATTTTATCAAGGCTTTAAAATTAATGAACCTATTATCTTTCTGTTTCTTCCAATAAATTCTGCATACCTCATGAGTACTAAATCATACTTGGTATCTCTAACACAGAAGTCTGTGAAGCCTGGCTTTAGCAGTATATGAAAATGGGTCGGACTCAAACTGGGCTTTGGGAAAGTGTTTTAACCTCACAGTGCTTAGATTTCCTCACCAATATGTGGAGCCACCAAATAATGTCTACTTATTATGGTCATTGTGGAAATTAGTTGATCTAATGCAGCCCTCCTTAAAGTGAGATCCTGTACCAGAGCTAGCCTGTAAGCTTCACTACCCCTTTATTAGTTATCTACAGAAAATGAAGGTTAACTTTTAGAAATATTTACAGCAACTACACTTTACCATAACCTTTTTAATATATTTCATGAACATATCCACCTATGACCAATCAAAAAAAATTTAGTTGGTAGATGGGTTCCAACATTCTGCTTATTAAAATATATATTGTTTTATTATAAACACCTTCCTCTTCTTTCTCCTATGTGGGTGTTTCTGACTGTAGTGTGTTGGTAATGTGATTTCTACTTTTGGGTGTTTGAAGATGCTTAACACAATGATACTCAATGTGGGGTTAAGAACTGCAAATGTAGAGAGTTTTAGATGTAAGGACTTTGGGTTTGGCTCCAGGAGAAAGTGAGAGTGACTTGAGGTTCCAAGTGGGAACCTGAGGGCAAGGTCCTCTGCAGCCCCATTTGCCAGCAGCCTGGCAGATAGCCCGTCTCCTTCGGATTCTGCTGAAGAAACAGCCCCTGGACAAGGTCCTGCTTGAAAGCAGCCTTTCCTACCCAACAGAGCATCCCAGAAGGCGCAGTATACCAGGAAAGATACTGGCCCAGTGAAACTGCCATAAAAGTTATGTTCAAAGTTTACTAATTCACAAACATTTAAAGAGCCTGTTTTCTCTTCTGTAAAATGAGAGATGTACAAAAGATGAATGGCAATGTAATTAGCAGAAAGAACAAAGACTTTAGAGTCAGGCGTCACTGGGTTTGATTTTTCTTTTCACTTTCCACATATTAACCAGGAAGTCACCCAATCTCTGTGTCTCAGATTCCAGTAGACTATGCACACCTTGGATATGCTAAATCTGCCAGTTAGGTCTGTGAAGCCTGGCCCAAAATGAGAATACTACTACTTAATTGTCTGTGTTCTTGTAAGGTCAATATGTATAATATGCTCCTGACATAATGTTCAAAACTCATTAGCTGCTTTTCTCTATTCTCATGTTTCCACCATGAAACTTTTGAGAAGTAAATTTAAAATCATTATGTTTTTACTCTGTACTCATTGGGAGGTACAGTCTACTTCTGCTGCTGAATCTGAGCTAGTATTAGTGGAATGTGAGCTAGTATTAGTGACCTGTTTGACCTATAGGATGTAGTAGAAATCTCCTGCTGGGACTTGGAAAACTAGGTCAGAAGATACCTTGTGGCTTTCACCAGGGCCTCATTGGGGAAGCCAGTTGCTGAATAAGAGGTCTGATTACTCCAGCCCTTCCTGCCAGGAGGAACCCTACACTATAAAAATAGAGGAACCAATGGAAAGGGGTATTCTCAGTCTGTACCTGTGTGCCTGTCACCCCACAAGATGCCAGACACATGTGAAAAGCCCTCAGAAGTCTCCAGAGCCAGCCATTGTTTTTAGGAGGCCCTGCAGGAGGACCATCCAGTACTATGAGGGGAAAAAAAATCATACACATTTAAATCAAACATTCTACGTACAGCTGAGCCAAAGCTTTTCATCTACTTGACTGAATTATATTGTGCCTTTATTTATCTGTTTCTTTATTTTAGTACTTTTTAGTACTTAGTGTACCACTTCCAGTCATACTTGCTTCTCAGGATAGGGAAGAACAGAAACTCTGTTAGGAAGAAAAATGTAGCTTTTGTCTCTGGTTCATGGTGGTATTCTTTCGATCACTCATTCAAACTTTCCAAAACATAGTGGCATATACATATTTCCTATATGTATTAAAATATAGATTACATATGTATGCATATATAACACTATAAATATTTTGCACACACATGTATATTTGCTTTCACCACTGTGTTTTGGGGTGATTTGTTAAGTACCGTAGATAGTCAGAACACTCTACCAGAGTAAATATGTGTCCTTTCTAGCCCTCACTAACTTATCAGTGATTGGTAGTCTGGCTGTAGTTCGACGGTTGTCAGTCCTGTTTCAACCAGGTTTTAGACTTCCAAGACCACAGCTCCCTGACAGCCTGCCCACCTTTCCCCTATCATGGTGTCCTGCGGGACGGTCCTCCTTCCCTTTTCCATGAGTTGAGGTGCTGCTCCTCAGAACAGGGTGCTGGACTCACTGAGTGCACGAATGCCTACGTGGATATGATTGAGGAAGTCACTTTTATGTCAGGTTGAGACACTTTCTCTTATCCCAAGATGATATTTTCTTTCCTTCTCTTTGACTCAGTTGGCTTAGAACCAATACTTGGGCATGGTGGATTGGCACTCACAGAGACCACAGGCCCCCTTGAAGCTCCGGCACAGAGCAGAACAAGTTTCTAACTTACGCTGTGCCCTTGTTTAATATGCAATTCTTCGTAACTTGACAAATGATCCAAATTAAGTACAAATCAAGGTTGGTACGGTTGCTGGTTTTCTGCTGACATCTTGAAGGCATTGCTTATGTTACATTTCTCCAAGAACAAGATAAAACTCTTCACTAAAGCTCAGGCAGCAATCGGATCCCTGAGACAATCATCTTACCATCTACACAGCTCAAAGTCTGGGAAGCTAACAGTGTGCATCCACTTGACTGAATGCTCTTGGGCCTTTGTTATTGTGCTGGTTGTACCACTTCCATGTGCTCTTTCTGCTTAGGGCAGTGGAGGTTCTATTAAGGTGAATACATGACATTTTCTGCAAATCTTTATGATTGTTTTAAATAATCAATTCATCCAGTCATTCATTCTGTGAATCTCTATTGGGAGCTTGCTGTCAACCAGGACCTGTACTGGGCCTGGCCACATTAAGTATAAATAAGATACTTTCAGGTAGTCCTTTCCTCCCCAAAGTGGGTGTGGACAACTGAGCAGGCAATTACGACACTATGTGATAAGGGCTGCAACCAAGATGTACACCGGGCTCTAAGGAGAGAAGACAGAGAACGAAGGACATGGCCTTCTGATGCATGTTAACTTTGAACATTCAATTTTGACTGTAAACTTCGCAAATCTTTCTTGACTCAGCTCCTAGGTGAGCGTATTATCACCTTTTGGGTCTCAAGATTACCAAAGATGAAGAATAAGCATCTAGTAAAAAGTTAAATTGCTATTATTATGTCATATAATCTCCACAGCAACCCTGCAAAGGGCCGACCTCTCTATTCTGCAGAAAAGAAGGCCTTCACAGATTAAGGATTTTGCCTGAAGTTGGACAGCCTATAAACAAAAGATACAGAAATATGTCTGTGTCTGTGCAGGTCCAATTCTACATGTTCTGTGCACCGTCACTCTACAGAAAAAAAAATGTCTGTAGAAAGAGCAATTCCATGGGGTTGTAGGAACAGCACACCAGTTAGAGTACTTGCCTAGCAAGCACAAGATCCCAAGTTTGATTCCTCAGCACCACATAGCCAGGTGTAGTGGTGCACGCCTGTAATCCCAGCACTTGAGAGGGTAAAGTTGGGGGGCTTAGTATGAGTTTGAGGCCAACTTGGCCTACATAGTATGTTCAGGACCAGCCTGGACTACAGAATGAGACCCTGTCTTAATAAAATAAAGAGGGAACAATTCAACCCCAACATTTTGCTCCTGACTATGAACAGGCCTGTTGGGCATTTGCTTTCAGTGCCACCTGGGAATGAAGACTGCTCTGATCATTGTAGTCATGCCCGTCAGGATTCTGTTTAGAAATCTTACTTCAAATGAATCAAACCAGAATGTCAGAAGTTCAGGTTGTCGACCAAACTCCAGAAAGGACAGGAGTATATCTGGTCACAGGGACAACTGGGGCCATGGCCTCAGTCTGCACCAGTCCCAGAGCTCTCTGTCTCTCATCACAACTTCTCTGCATCATGACTATTCTTCCTGACCTCTTCCTCATCAGTATCTTATATGGGGACCCACATTCTGACAGTTGCAACACCAGAGACTAAGGGGGCTCCTTCCCTAGATAAAGCTGGCAAAACTCCCAGGAAAAGACTTCTGTTGATCCTGTGTGAGTTGCTGTAACAGGAGTGCCATACTTGTTTTTGCTTGGATTATAAGAATGGCTGCATGATCATTGGTGATCTACGTCAGGAAAAAAACCCAGTTTATAGGGTGCAAGTCACTTCTTCAAGGGGCTCTAGGGACACTTATCAAGAGCTGGATAATTGCACAGCAGAAAAAGAAAATGTTCTTAGCAGGAGCAGTTCCTAAGGCAAAACAAAGTAGATATAGTAATCCTTAAAGCACCATATATCAAATCTAACTATGAAATAACCTTAAAGTAAACTTTTTACATTGTTTAGAACAGAGAAAAAAAATTTTGGAAACAACCCAAATGTCCAACAATGTGGTACGCATTAGGTAAACTATAATTTATACTGTCCCTGAGTATTACACACCCAGAAGAGTATGTTTGCACAGAGTTTAAGATAATATGGAAGAACATACACAAAAGATCATAGTGTTTTTCACAATAGCCAAAGGTGGAAACAACTCAAACGTCCATTAACTAAAGAATAGGTGGACAACATGTAATACAGTTAAATATTATTTGGCAATAAAAAGAAATTAAGTACTGATACGTGTTTTAATGTGGGTGAATCTTGAAAATATTAAGCAAAGTAAATCAATCACTCACAAAGAACCATGTTATTTGGTCTCGCTTATATAAACTATGCAGAATAGAAAAAAATCTATGGAGGCGGAAGATAGATTAGCCGAAGGCCGGGAGGAGGTGGAGAAGGGGAGTTAGGATTTCTTTCTGAGGAGGAGACGAGATCTTTTTTTCTTTCATTTTTTATTCCCCCCAACCATTTTTATTAATATACACGTGTAATACATAGTGTTTACAATGAATTTGGGTATTTTGTGCACATATGTATCATATCAATTTTACAATCCCTTCCCATTTTTGACCCTCCCACCTCCACCTTATCCCTTCCCCCACAACTCCAGCTATCACTTCATGTGGTTCTATGGAATGTCTGTGTTCTGGGTTTTCCAAGTCAGAGAAACTATACAGTACTTAACATATTAATCTTCCTCACCTAAATCATTTCACTTACGTCACCACTCTAACTCAGCTTCCTATTCCTTGAATGGGTGACAGTAGTTAAATCTTGATGCCTCTTCTCTGAATCCAACCAATTCCTTTATTGGGATATTTACCAAAAGTTTGTTTTTCTATATTTTGCTATATCTTTGTTGCTATTCTTAAACCTGGCCTTACCCACTAGTTCACATTAAAAAATAATTGCAAGCATGTAGTTCAAAAGACTAGTAAATTTGGGAAATAAGAAAAAAAAGCTAAATTTCAAATGCCTTAGCTGAACACTGGAAGGTACATACTTGTACATCCACAGTGTTATCTTTACATCGGTCAGTTTTCTTAGGATGAATTTTCATCAGTTACCTAATAAGTGAATTGCTACAACAAAACAAAGTTAAAACTATATCACATTGCTACATTAAATGAACTTAAATATATGCCACATAAATATACTTAAAGTGACAGATATGAAGGCAAATTTAGTTATTTCAGAATTTTTTAACTTTCATAACTTATTTACTCATATTTCACTGATTACTAACATACTTTTTCTCAGCTCATTCTCCTCTAGCTGTTGTCACTTTTCCTCTGGGGTCATTGGTGTCGCTGGTCTCCCTTTCACTTTCTAAGGTTCCTTAAAGTATTCTCTACAATACTGGCTCAGTGGCTGCAAATTCCTTTAAGCTTTCTATATCATGGAAAGTTTTAAGTTCTCCTTTTAAATTAAAAGATAATTTTGCTGGATATAGCAGTCTTGGTTGGCATTTATGTTCTTTTAGTGCTTGGATGACATTGCTCCATGATCTCCTGGCTTTTAGAGTCTGAGTTGAGAACTGTATCGTTATCCTGATGGGCTTATCTTTGTAGGTCACCTTCTGTTTTTCTCTTACAGCTTTAAGTATTTTCTCTTTGTGTTGGGTTTCTAGAATTTTAACTATGATGTGTCATGATGAGGATCTCTTCTGATCAAAGCTGTTTGGTGTTCTATATGCCTGCAATGGTTCCATGTTCATTTCTTTTCTTAGATTTGGGAAATTTTCTTCCATAATTTCATTAAACATGTCCTTTAAGCCTTTTGTTTTGTCCTCAGTCTTCTCCTGGGCTCCCATAATTCTGAGGTTGTTTCTTCTTGAAATGTCTATCAACCACTGTAATGATTCACTCTCTTTCTTATTTACTTTGTGCTCTTCATGGCCTGTATGTTGCAGCTCAGTCACTTTATTTTCTAGGTCTGACATTCTATTCTGAACATGTTTAATGTGGTTGCTTGTTATTTCCTGTGCGTTTTTCACTTCCTGAATATCTGCATTCTATTTTTCTATATCTCTGTTGTGTTCTTTTCTAATTTCTTGTATTGCCTCCATTATCTTCTGGCATATTTCTTCTATGGTCTCCACTTTTAGATTTTCAAGGCTTGCTTTTTGCTAGGAGACAAGATCTTAAAAGTAGAATGTGATGATAGTTACTCAATCCTGAATTGTCATTTAAAAAAAATGAATTGTTTATCTTAAAGGAAGAATCTTGCAATATAAGAATTATATCTTAATATTATTATTAAAAATAAGATTCATTGTGAAAACAAAACAAGGGGAGAATATTGCTGATCTACAATTTTAGAAGGCAAAAAGCAGATATGGAGGCTGAATATATATATATATATATATATATATATATATATATATATATATGCCCCTCAGTGTTGGCAAGTTGAATCCCTAGCCTGATGGTGCTGGGGGTGGAACCTGGGAAAGAAATTAAGTAGAGTTTAGGTCATGAGAAGAGTGGGGTCCTTAGGGTAAGACCAGTGTCCTTATGGAGAGAGCAAGAGATCTTTCTGTCTCCCTCTTTGTGCTCACTCTAAGCAAATGCCCCATGAGGACACAACAAGAAAGCACAGTCTGTGAACACAGAGCAGGCCCACATCAAACATAGAACCTGCTAGCACCTCCATTGTGGATTGTTAGGCCTCCAGACTGAAAAATAAATGTCTGCTGCTTAAGTCACCCTGTCTGTGGATTTGGTTCTTTTTTTGGCGGGGAGGGGGTTGTTTGTTTGTTTGCTTGTTTGTCTTTGAGACAGAGTCTCACTGTATAGTCCAGGCTAGTCCTGAACTCCCTATGGAGCTCAGGCTGGCCTTGAACTCACAGCAATCCTCCTGCCTCAGCCTCCCCTGTACTGAGATTACAGGTACACATCACCACTCCCAGCTATTATATGGTGCTGGGAGATTGAACCTGGGCTTCGGGCTCTCTAGGCAAGTGCTCTAATCACAGAGCTGTACCCCAGTCTTGTCTATGGTATTATGTTTTGGAAGCCTGTGTTAACTAAAACAGCAGGCCACAAAACTCAAGATAGTCATAACTATGTGGTACAAAGACACAGAAAACAACATAAGAAAAAGGGACTAAAAGTGTCAATGTGAGCTAAGTGATAAAAACACTTTCCTTCTTATTTTCTATAATGTTTATGGGACAGCTAATAGTGACCAGTGTCTGTTGAGCACTTACTCCACTCTAGGATTTCAGTTCATTCTCACATTGACTCTTTTGAGGCAGGAACCATAAATTTTCATGTTTCACGTATGGAAAAAATGAGATCCTGGCAGATAATTACTTCACCAATGATCACACAGCTGGTATCCAGAAGAAATTTAAGTCTTGACTACCATTCACACTTTCAAAGGCCACAAGCAATAAATTTTATATTTTTGGGCCCTTACCCCAGATTGACATTCCCCTAATGTTCTGCTGCCACAGAATTTAAGGCCTTGTTTGCATATTCTTTTTGACCTTGGTCAAAAAACAAGCCTGCTGAAGTAGCTAAATGGTCCAGGCTTCTAGGCACATACTTTGAGGACACTTAGTAACTAGTTTCATACAAGGGCCTCTACTGGCCTCCAGATTTTGCTTTCTTTTAATAATACCTTCTCACTAGCAGAGGAACTACAGAGGCCCAAGGTCAGAAGGACCACTTGGACCACCTAGTCCAACTCTCCCTGGATGTGACCTCCAGGAGCCTCTCCTACAAAAGTATTCTCATTGTTTTTCAAACATTCCTCCAGAAACAGCTGCTGCCCTCGAGATCAGAACCCCAGCAAGGTGGTTGCCTGATTTTGTTCTTTGTGAAAATTTACTACAGCCAACCAATCTGCAGAGAAAAATAAAGCAAGCAGTATGCTGTCCTTACTTTTCCTTCATGAAGATGGAATTTTGTTTTATTTTTATTTATTTATTTTTTTGAGACAGGTTCTCACCACAATCCAAGCTGGTCCTGAACTCACTGTGTAACTCTGGCTGGCTTCAAACCTATGGTAATCCTCTTGCTCCTCAAGTGCTGAGATTATAGTTGTGCTCCACCTCAGCTATCATGGAGATGAAACTGTTGTGTGCTGCAACAAATTGCTTGTCCAATATTTTCAAGATTTGTCAGTCTCTCACTCTGGTAGAAAATGTCACCAATGCTCAGCCAAAAAGCATGTTGAGTCAGGTGTGGATGCTCTGACCAGGGGCTTCTTCCTCAATCTGTTCCTGCTCCAGGCTTCCACATCTCCACAAACAGCACCTCCATCCCTCGCATCGCTCAAGCCAAAAACCTAGGAGTTATTCCTGGTGCCTCCCTCTTCCTCACCCCCACAAGCCATCTGTCACTAACTCCTGTTGATTATACCTCAAAAACACGTCTCTATTTCATCTCTTCTCTCCACTGACCCTAGTCATGTACAACCACTATCCTTTCTCTTGTGGACCCCCAGTCTCCCTACTTTCACAGTAGTTCCTGTAAAACACAACCCCACGCTTGAGCACCCATAGGCAGTACACACATTTCACAACCATCTACTACCCGAAGAGATCTTTGTTAAAAACTACCCTGTATCATGCCACTTTCTTGTATGTTGGCCCATTTCCATTGCTGCAGTAGAAGAATTCCACTAGAAATCTTCTGTTTCTAAAGGTCCCCTGTGGCTTGTCCATGGCCTACCTCTTCGTTTCGTCTGATGTCAGTCTCTACCTGTTCATTTCAGTTCAGCCTCAGGGTCCAGCTTTCACCCTGCTTGACTTGGAGCTCCCACATCTGCCCTCTACCCTTCTGGAATATGTGCTGCTGTGTCTGCCACTCCTAGTACCAGCAAGGGAGCCAGTGCGGGGGGAGTGGAGTGAAAGAGACAGGGGAGGCGAAAGAAAGGAGGTAGCAAAGGTCCAATCTTAGTGCGTATCATAGGCCCATGAAAATTGTCTAGGAAACTGGACTAGCAAAGCATTAACTGCTTGTGTTTGTCAGGAGCAGAACTGAGTGTGAGTTTTCCCTCAAATGATTCTAGCAGAATTTTTGACCGTTCTGGGCGCAGATTGTGCCCTTTTTATTCCTATTATCATTATTTCATTTCATTCCATCTTCCTTCATCCTTTTCAACAGGCATTACAAGTGGTGAAACTGGGCTCAGTGACAACAGTAACAGTGCCCCACACCGCTTAGCCCCGGTTTCAGTTACCAGCAGTCAGCAGAGTGTCTTAGTCACTTTCTCACTGCTGGGACATGATACCTGACACCCACAACTCCAATGAAGAAAAGTTCGCGTTAGCTCCCGGTTTCAGGTCTCAGTCAGAGGGTCTAGTTGGAGAAATGCTGCTCATGGTAAAACCAGGAGCAGAGTGAGCGGCGGCTGGAGCTAGTGAGGGAGGTCTATCCTTCCAGGCCATGGCCCGGTGACTGACCCCTTCTGACTTCTGTTTTTTTAGGGAAGTAGGAGGTAACTTTACTGAGACAAGTACAAGGAAGAAAGTGAGACAGAAAGTAGGAACCCCCCTGCAAGCAGGAGGAGGGGCGAGGGTGCCCAGGCCCCACCTCCTAAGAGCACAGGAAATGAGCAGATTGACCCCGTGACTGAATCACCTTCCAAACACAGGAGGCTTTTGGACAACATTCCAATCCAAACCATAACACACAGTGTCAAAATATTAAGTGAAAAGCAAATCAGAAATAAACTAACCATGTTTTAAACTTCATTCCGATTTAGTATACGTGGTGCCAAAGTGAGTACTGCGTGCCTTAAATTTCATGTGGCTCTAACCAGCATAACGAGACTCCAGGGCCTGCTGCTCACTTTGTCCAGAGCGCGGGTCTCTCATCCTGTGTGTCTGTGCTGTGTATGTTACCTGCCCATTCACCCCTGGGTAGCTGTCTTGGTTGTTAGGTCCACTGTGGTGGTACTGCAGTACTGGTATTCAAGTAAGTGTTACCTGACGTCATTTTAACACTGAGTTCAAGAATATCGAAGCAAGCAATTCAGATATACCAAAAAGGAGCCATGAACTGCTCCCTTTAAGAAGAGGTGAAGTTTATCATAGTTTAATACAGAAAGAAAAATACATCATTTCTGCAGGACTGAGGACTCTCCATGGTTTTAGACATTCGCTGGGGGAGGGGGGTGGTTCAGTTAAAACTTATTCCCTCTGGGCAAGGCCAGCCCACTGTGCCAAGAGTAACTGGCAAAGCCAGGGTTCCAGGCTGTTTGCGCTAGCTAGTATCGCCTTTTCATTCTGAGGATCTGCCCAGACTCTTAAGTCAAAGAAAAGAGAAATGAAGCTGAGCTCCCTGCTGCAGAGGATGGGGGAGGGAAGTCTACAGCATCCCTGGGAAGGCATTGCAGAGGGCTCCGAGCAGCCTTCCCAGGGCCCAGGCAGCCTTGGCCCCAGGCCACGATGTGAAGACTCAGAGGCCCAAGGAAGGGGAGGGGAACCTCTGCCCCCGGGACTAATGAGGGGTATCCAGGGCACCCCAGGCATGGAGCCTTCCAAGTCTCCGGCTCCTTTTATGCTCGATCCAGACTAAGGCTGAGAAATCCTAGTGGTCATAGCATATTTTCAAAGGCTTAGTCTGATCAGTGAAAGAATGCCTAAGGATCTTCGCTAATGCATCAATGTCTGTTACCAAGACGTGAGGCTTAGAAGCCAAGAATTTTACCAAATATTATCTGGGCTGCTAAACAGAGGAAAATCACAACAAGTTCAAGGTGGTGGTGACTGTGATGGAAATGGGCTTCAGTGAGCATGAAATTAAATCAAGTAAGGGCATGGAAAACTTTGAAAAATCCCTTCCCATCCCAGGCGAAAACCCTGAAACGTATGCGAAGAATTCCTTGATGTCCAGCTTTTTTCATCCCCGGAGTAAATCCTTTCTATGGATTAGAACAGTTAGGGACAGCAGGTGGCCTTCTAAGTATAGCCCCATCCATAAATAACCGATACAACAGCTCTACTTTCACAATTATTTTTACTACCATGTTTAATTAAACAATGATTTTCTTTTTTATAGGGGTCCTCGGTTTTCTCATTTATGTGATGCAATAGAACAAAGCTTATGGCATGAAGACAAACTTTCCTAAAACACACTGTGGGAAATCTTCTACACATGCAGTTCTCAAGCTGGTATAGACAAAACGTTGATAATGTTTGGTTTTTGTTGGTGCTGACTGCTAATAGGTATAGTTCATTAGGGTTCTGAGATGGATGATGACTGTGATCTTATGAAATGTCCCATACCTGAGCAAAACTCTAGGAGCTATGTCAAAGCGGGCAGAGAATTGCTCAGTTTAACCTTAAAAATATTTGGGCACATAAGAAATATTTGTATCGAAAGTTGTACCCAGTGTTAGAAAAGGTCGATGTTGAGCAAATCAGATCCTTGGCTCAGTCCGATGGGGGAAATGAAAGTGCAACCATCGACTTTAAGTTTCATATTTTTCTCAAGCTTTTGAGATCAAGGTGTGTCTTGTAGCTGATACTGTTTCAAAATGTAATTGATAGAGCTTCTTCATGTTTGATGGCACTTAAAATAGTAAAATAACTTACAAACTTTAGGGTGAGGTTTATAATTTGATGAATATAGCATTTATTGCATAACAGAAAACGTGGTGTTCTAAATAGTTCAAAATTCAAATCTAAAAATAGCATCCCTCTCTAGAAGAGTATTTGTACTTTTTTTAAAAAGTGAGGTAATAAAATAAGAAATGGGTTCATAAAATCACTGATAAAATTTTTGTTCATGATAATAAAATGATGAAAATACAATTTGCAAAAACTTACTGATAATAACAGATCTCATCCAATTCATTTCCTTTTTCTTTATTTGCCTCCATGTGACGAAGAGTTTTATTTTCTAGAATCTGATCCCTCATCCCATCATTCACTTTTGTCTTGATTGCATGGTTCAAACTTCCTATCAGGTGCATGGACCAGGACCACTGACTTGCAGAGTTGCAGATAAGACAGAAGCTTGAGACAAAAGGCAACAACACCTCTGGGCAAACATCATTTCAATCTTCTCAGCTCAGCGTGTCTGATAGATACTTCCCAACCAACAAATCCTCTGAAGATTTTCTCCCCCTTTCCTTCCGCAGAGCTCGTGTCACCCACCTGACAAGCCCTTGCACTGTTCATGTCTCCTTGTCTCAGCACATGCTTTTCCTGTTGCCTGGAACCTCTTTTTCTCTCTCCCTACTTGGAAAACACATGTTCAAGTGTCAAAGTCCAGGTCTCCCATCAGTGGTGGGCTTCTCAGGACAGCGAAGCCTCAGGCCTGGAGACATTGATTTATTTGGGAAATGATCCTAAGGGTTAGGATGGAGGACTGAAAAGATCGAAACAGTGAGGGAAAGTTCAGAGAAGAGCAAATTGTATTGTTCCCTTCTGTGGGTAACTTGGGCCCCATCCTGCAGGGACCATGCAAGGACCTACTAGGATGCACTTCAGCACAGCTCCCTGTGGGATGATGATCTATTCATTAGCTCCCTCTCCCATTGCCCATCAGCTATCTCACAGGTTGTTAACACCTCTGCTTTTCCAGGTCATGCATGAGTCAGAGAAGCCCTATTGCAGAAAGTGAGAGATTCACAGTGTTGTCAGGTTATGCTGGTGCGAGGCTGGTTTCCATGACAGTAGAGTACAGGGTGAGCTGAGGGGATGAAAGGCATTGCAAAGGGGTCACTTTCCCAACACACACTGAGCCAAACTCACCCCATCAGACTTCACAGTAGCAAGCACAGACTTCTCCATGATCGCATCTGCCCTGCTGTTCTGCAAAGGTCAATAGCTTATACATTGTGAATTCCTAGCAGTAGTGATAGAACTTAATCTGCCTCAGTGGCTACTGTACCCAACATGGTAATCGGCACCAGCATATTTGCTCAAGATCTCTCAAGATGATGAAAATGTGATGGAATCCTGTGATATAAAGAAACGCAGTGCATAAAAAAGCAAATTGATAGCAAAGTTCACATAGACAAAGATGTGATCATTGATGACCATGAGAAAGAGGAATTATTTTAATAAAAATTTCAGTTATATTTGGCAGAATTTTTTCCAAAGAAACTTGACAAAATAGAATTATATAGGTAATCTTGTGAATAACCCAGTACGCACCCTTAAGTAAATTTGGTGAGCTTAGATTGTTAAAATCTATCTTTAATTTCACTAGATCCCTACAATAACTCCCTGATTGACTCAGAATCAAAGCTAACATTCTTACAATGAAATGCAAGCCCTACAAGATGCACTGGTCATCTGGCTTCCACTATGACACTCTTCTCGTTCATTTTCCACCACCTTCCTGGCCTTCTCTGGCCACATTCTAGCCTTGTTCTTTCACACTGGCTCTTCCTTCTACCAGGAACTTGTTCTCCAGATACCAGCATGACAAACTCTCTCACCTTTTCAAGACTCTGTTCAAATAGTTCCTTTCCAGTAAGGCCTACCTGGGACTCTAAGGCCCCACCCCCTCTGAACTCTGGGTCTCCTATCCTGCTCACTCTCTCACTCTTCCTTTCTCTCCAGCACCCAATCCCCTTTTACAAATACATAATTAACTTAGTATATCTGTTATTTATTTTCCCTCCCCTTCTGCTAGAATGTGAGTTCCATTCAATCAGGGCAGAGAACTTGGCAATTTCTTTTTATTCATTGAAATATCTCACACATTCAGAGCAGCATCTGGTACATTCCACATGTTCAGCAAACACTGAATTGAATTGAACTGAACTGAAGTGAACTGAGTTGACTACCTTGAAGCCCTGGAGATTATAATGCGCTTCATAACGTAGAGGATGTGTCATTAATCCATTCCTCAAACATTGAATGCCTGCTAAGGGCACGGATAAATCACGATTACAAGATTTAGATATGATTCTCATCCTGTGGGAGCTTCCGGGCTCTTGAGGACATATCAACTAAAATCCAGAGTGATGAGCTCTCCATACAGAATGCACAGGATACACACATCACACAGGAAGGAGGTTAAACGGTGGCTATAAGGGACAATACTGAAGCTGGCTTTCCATGTAACAGGGTGCTGTCTAGATAATGAGGGGACAAGCTCAGAGCTCGGTTTATTCACGTGTGCTCCGTCATGGCCTCTAGGGATGTTAGTCAGCACATGTCTACATCTGATGTTCAGAAGTCAACACAATCAATACTGCATGAGCTGTTTCCCTGAATTCAGTTATTTGCTTTTTGCTCCTCTATTTCCCCACAAAAATAGAGACCCTGAATCAATATGGAGGCAGTAGGATTTCATACATTTCTGTCTCTCAGTAGTGGGAAGGGACTTTGGGACTCTACTTAGGTTTATAATTTTCCTCTTCTGTCAGGTTATATACTTTTATTAATACCATGCTTCAATTGCTTATTTTTATTTTTCACATTTTTTAAGTTGTGGCAAAGTTCCTATAACATGAAACTTGTGTCTTAATCATTTCAAGCGTCCAGCTCGGTAGCACTGGGCGCACTCACGTTGTCATGCAGCTATCACCACCTTCCACCCACAGGCTCCTTTCACCTCACAAAACTGAAACCTGGCATCCACGAAACCTTAACTCCACGTTTCCCCTTCCTCCCTCCCCCCAAGAACCACAGTCTCACTTTCAGTCTTGGAATTTGACAACGCTAGGTACCTGGAGTCTCGTAGTATTTGTCCTTTTGTGCCTGTACTTAGCAAAATGTCCTCAAGGTTGATCCACGTTATCGCATGTGTCAGGATTTCCTTCCCTTTTAACATTCCATTGTATTTTATCCCATATTTTGTTCATCTTTTTGTTCATTAATGGATATCTGGGTTGTTTCGCCCTTTTGGTTATTGTGACTAGTGTTGCCATGAACTTTGGTGTATTAATTCTTTTGGATATGTATGCCCCGAAGTAAAATTCTTGGATCATATAGTAATTCTAGCGTCAGTTTTTTGAAGAACAGCCATGTCATTTTCCATAGTGACTGTATCATTTTACATTCCCATCAACAATGCACAAGGATTCCAATATCTCTATAACTCTCCAACATTTGTTATATCTTGGGTTTTTGGTAGTGGCTATCCTAATGGATGTGAGGTGTCCATTGCTTCTAAAATCTATTATTTTTCTCATTTAAAAATTATTTAAAGTGTTCACTGTTTATGTGTTTATGGGTTTTCTGTTTACAATTTTTTTGTACTAGGATTTAATCCAGAGTTTTTGCACTGCATTGAGCTACATCTTCAGCATTTCTTTTCTTGTTCTTTTAAGACAAGAGTCTCATTCTGTAGTCCAATCTGGAACTGAACTCACTATGTAGCCTCGGCTAGCCTCAAACTTCTAGCAATCCTCCTACCTCAGCATCCCAAATGCTGGGATTACACATGTACAGCACCATACCCAGTTTATGTGATGCTAAGGAATCAAAATCAGGGCCTTGTGCTTGCAAGCACTCTCTCTGAACCACTAAATTGCCTGGGTGGGGCTCAAACTTGTTATCCACTTGCCTCAGCCTGTGCAGAGATTACAGGCCTGTGCCACCATGCCTTGCTGTTGAGAGTTTTAAAAAAGCCTGTTCTTGTTCTTTCCTGTTGATTTGCTTAATCAACAAAATTAACCCAGTAATGCCCCAGGAGTTGTGATAGATTCTGTGAACATACAGAAGAGACTTGTTTCCTAGCCACAATAAGCTCATAATGGGGAGAGATAGATATGTCACCCAATGAGAACAGCTACTTCTCATATATGGCACAAAAGAAGAAAGTAGGCTAATCATCTTAAGTCGTGGGTTACAAGGAGTTGACATGAGTGTTTAAGTGATTCAATAGTGTTTTTTTTTTTTTACTTTGAATTGGCTTTTATACATTAATCTTGGTTTCTGAATTTGCTGAAAAGAAAAACTAAAGATAGGAATGGTGACTGAGGAGATTGAGGCAGGAGGATTATCACAGGCCAGTCTGTGTAGCAAGAAACTTTTCTCAAAAGGAAAAGAAGAAGAGGAGGAGGAGGAGGAGGAAGAGAGAAGAAGAAAGAGGAGAAGAAGAAAAGAAATTGAATAAGAATGGAAAGGAAGGAAAGGAAAAAGAGAAAGAAAAATCGAAAGAAAAGGAAAGGAAAATCACAAAATGTAGTCACTTTGAGTCAGATTTCTAGAATGTCAGTAGTAGGTCAGAGCTGAATCTGAAGCCAGGATCTTCCTGAAAATATGGATGGGATGAACGGAGGAGTACGGATTCCAGGGAGAAGGAATTTTTTAACTGTTGTCCGTTTTTAACTAACCAGCAACTACGCACAAACACATATGAACTCCAGCACTACTCTCACATGTTTTGCCCATAACAATGATCGGTGAATGCCCACAGGACTAAGAACATTATCAAATACTTCTATCCATGGGAAAGTTTATTTTATAAGCCACCTAACCATTTTCACATGATAAAGGAAGACACAGAAATCTACAGAGGATGAATAACTTGCCTGGTACAACACTAACACAGGTCTGTTATAGTTAACAGGTTGGACTGAAGGTTCAGAGGAAATTACACCACAGAATAGGATAGTGGGTCTCAGTTGTTTTGCTTGTCCAGCAACTCCCCACCCCCACCCCCACCCCCACCTCTAAAATTATTCCCTTACAAATACCCTACTTATCCTGTTTGGTCCAAGTGGAACTGAGTCCTCTTGGCTTTAAGGTTGGCATGCTCATCTACCTAGCACTATTGGAATGAGGTATGATCCCTCCACCCGGAGTTGAGGAGAAGAAAGGACGTAAGCCTACATGATGCTATTGATGCACAACCTAAGACAGCACGATGCAATGGAAAGGTAGTAAGCTACGTTTCTTTGGGTAAATTGCTTAGCAATTCTAAGCATCTGTTACCACATCCATGAACAGGTATAAAAATTCCTAGTTCAAAGTTCTGCTGTCTGGCAGTAATGTATGTAAAGTGCCTGGCACATAGTAGGAGCTCATTAATGCTGACTTCTTTTTATTCCCTTTCCAAATCATGTCAGAGGGATGTAGCGTTACTGTAATTAAGATGCAAGAAGTGCATTGGCAGAACTTCTTCCAACATACTGAGAACAGCTTTCTCAGTAGCTACCTTATGTGATTTCAGGGAATTGGAAAAGAAAAAGAAGATAAACTGCAGCCTGACTTCCTGGAACAACCCAGGCCCTATCCAGTGCTTGCCAAATGGAGCCCTAAGTCTATGTCCGCACTTATTTATTATCTCACCCCCGCATAGACAAAGCGGCTCCCTCCCTGCTCACTAGCTACTGTGGTGTTTTTAAATGGGAACTCTTGAATCTCTGGCAAACATTTAGCTGATGGTTCAGCTCGTAAAGTACTAACAACATTAGGAAAAGCTGAATGACACTTCCTGCTTTTAAAACATTTTACAAACCGGAGCTAATTAGCATGAATGCCAACATGCCAGCTTTTATGGATTGATATTGCAATTATAGTTTTCTTTTTAAATAAAAAAGCAGTGATTTTTTTCACTGGAATGAAGAAAAACAAGAAACAAACAAGCTTTTTCTGCAGTGAATTTTAATGCAAAGTAATTGAAACATCAGACAGACATTTTGTTGACTGAATGCTCCTCTAACAACATCCATGAGGATTTACAGATGTGACACCTCCAGCTAACTTTGTTTTAGTATCAAAAAGGAAATAAAGTGTATTGATGCTTACATAGAAAGGACTGCTCAGTCCATGACAAGGTTCTAATCCTCAGAATATACTTTTTGCTGATTTCTAGGCTTAAACACTTCAAAGAAATCAGAAAATCACCTGTGATTTATTCTTGAGCCAAGTAGGAAAATGCCAGGTCATATAGTATTGCAAGAGGCCTTATTTCTGCCCTTGTGGTATGATAATACAATAGAGTGAGAAAGACTTGGGTTGGACTCCAAACTCTCATACTCACTAGCTCTTATCCAAAACTCTCCTCATCTTCATTTTCTCACCTTCACAATGGGAATAGAAAGTACTTAGCAGATATCCTGGGAGATTCAAAGACGACTCTGACTCAGCCAACAGCTGGAATACAATAGGTATTGATATGAACCCTGACACACTCTCTGTGCACAGCTCAACTTCCTCCTCCCCAGTCCAAAATTTCATTCAGCTTGCAGTAAAGCCACGCATCATAATGAATGAAAATGTTCTTTCCTGTGGAAGTGTCATGCATTTTCAAATATATAATTAAGCCAGGCCGAGTTGACACAAGCTTGTAATCTCAGTACTCTGGGAAGCCGAGGCAGGTAGACTACAAGTTCAAGCTCAACCCTGGAAACTTAGCAACTAAACGAGGCCGTGTCTCAAAGAAATGGGAAGGAAATGTAGCTCAGGATGAAGGCCCTGGGATTGATCTCCAATACTGCGTGTGTGTGTGTGTGTGTGTGTGTGTGTGTGTGTGTTGTTATATTTTAAGGGAATTAGGTGTGAAAAGAAAGTTTGGTTTGAGCATTAAATGCAGACATATAAGCACATGAAACTTTACCTTTAACATAATTGTAAAAATTTATAGACATCTCACTTGAGTTTAGTCATTTTTTCCTCAGTTCTTAAAACAAATTAGTGAAAAGTGATACAAGAATAGGAAGCCTGCTTGGAATACATTTGACTGCAGACTGGCTTGTTCTCTCATCATGGGGAGCAGCCAAGTGACATGCTACCTGGAAGGCTCACAAAACTGATGTGGCTAACAGCCTGCCAAAATGTTTCTTGCACTGACAATCGTAAATGCCGTATGTCTGTAAAGCTCACGTTGGTATTATCTGCCCATTCTCTTACTTTATAATAAGACAAATGCTAACATCTGAAGACCAGCTTCACTCTCAGTGTGAAGTCAGAAAAAGGACAGTTAGGCATGTTTTGGGACCACTTACACAACAAATATCTCTTGAGATGTGGTACTGCTACAAGCCATAGGAGTTATACAATAAAAACAAAGTCTGTCCTCTCATGGATCATAAGCGGTGTGGCTAATGGGATGGAAAATATTGGAAACTTTCTCTGTACTAGAACCAGAAGCCTGTAAATGCCAGCTTCTTTCTCCTTAGACAAAAGTGCTGACATCAGTTACCAGTGTGAATTTAGATGTGTGATCTCATTTCAACTGAAAGATCCTTTCATTTCTTTAGACTCGTTCAGATATCTGTTTTGAGGGAGTCGTCTCCCCATTTACCTCTGAAGATATATCGTGTGTAGGGGTGTGTGTGTGTGCGTGTGTGTACATGTTGGAAAGTATATGTAAACATACACATACAAACATGCTAGAAGGACAGCATGGTATGGAAAAAAATAACATCTTTGATTTGAATTCCTTCTCCACTTATTCTTACATCTATGACCCTCAGCCACTTTTCCTTTATTGCTTGGAAAAATAGCATATTAAAGAATTTTAAATTTTTTAACATCTAGCTGTCATGATATATATGTGCACAAAATTCTCAAGCTTAATGAACCATCATATATCACATATATATGCCAACAAAAATTTTTTAAAAACCAAAAATATTTAACGTTTAAATTTAGTTTTAATTTTAGTTATTAATCTTAGAATATTTAACATGTCGGAATTGTATATTCAAGTAACATCACATCGCTTCTTGTATAAGAACATCAAAATATTATACTTGCATTTTTCCTGGACTTTACATTATTATTGTTGCATAATATATGTTATAAGTCTCAAAGTGCATTGTAATCATTTTTAATTAACACTCTTCTAAAAAGATTTAAATACAAAGAAAAAACACATGTGTAGCCATATAGTTACTGTCCCTTGTGTTCTTTATTCTTTTATATAAATGCAAATTTTCATCTTATGTCATTACATTCCACCTGAAAGATATCTTTTAATGTTTTTGCTCTTTCATTATTTGTATACTCTTCAAAAGACCTTATATTGTCTTCATTTCTGAAAGATATTTTTCCCTAAGTATACAATTTTAAGATTGTTCATCTGTTTGTTTTTCTTGTGAACTTTAAAAATGTTGTTTCACTGTTTTCTTGATTCCCTTATTCTTAACAAGAAGTTTATTATTATTTTGTATTTATTCTTACATAGTTAAAATCTTTTCTGTTCTTGGTAAGAGTCCCCTTATATCACTTTTTTGAGTAATTTTATTATAATAATAATAGCCCTTTGTATAGTTGTATTTGTATTTCTTCTGCTTAGATTTACTTGAGGGTTTGGAGTCTGTGAGTTTACAGTTTCCCTCAAATTGGGAAATTTTTTCACTCATTATTTCTTCATATATTTACCTTGTCTCCTCACCTCTGCTTTTCAGAGACTTCAATTATATAAAATTGAGATGCTTTAAGTTGCTTTATAGTTTGGTGAGGATGTTTTGTTGTTGATTTTTAATATTCTAAGTTTCTCTGTGTGTTTAATTTTGGATGCTTTTGTTAATGTGCTCAAGTTCACTGATGCTTTCTTCTATAATATCTAATGTGTCATGAATTTCATTCAGTGTATTTTTCTTATCAGACAGAGTAGTTTTTCTCTAGAAGTTCAATAGCATCCTTTTTGTGCTTTGCATGCCTTTACTTAACTCTGAATATACATATTAAGGCTATAATAGCTTTTAATGTCCTAGTTTGGTAAGTCTAATGTGTCAGTACTGGGCAGATAGAGGTCAATAGATTTTTTTTCCCCTTATTATGACACTTATTTTCCTTTGTTGTGAGCCTAGTAATTGGACGCCACATAAGTGAATTTTACTTTGTTGCAGGCTGGATTTTTTTTTTTTATTCCCACAAGTATTCTTGGGGCTTTGGAGGGAGAGCTGATATAGTCAAGTTATCTGGAATAGTTTGATCTTTTCAGGACTTATTTTTAAGATTTGCTAGGCAGTACACACGAACAATGGTCTACCTAGAGCTAGTCATCCTCTACTCCTTAAGCAATAACTTTCACATTGTCTACCCAATGCTTCCCGAATCATGGCAATTTCCAGGCTGTCTAGCTAAAATGGACACTATTCCTGGGTCTAGATGCGTATCAGGCATTGCAGTATTCCCTCTAACCATTTTTCATTGGTTCTTCCTTCAGGTAAAAAACAGAAGTCTCTATTTTTATCTGCTAGAGTCCAAAACATTGTTTTCACATATTGACAGATCAATATTCCCCTCCGAAGTATGGTGTAAAAGAGGTTCATTCTGAGCCAAGTGCCTCCTCTGTGATCTCATATTAGCCTGAAATGTGGTTAGAATGTCCCCCTCACCAGGTATGGTGGGGCATACCTCTACTCCTAGCACTCGAGAGGCTGAGGCAAGAAGATTGCCATGTGTTTGAGTCCAGCTTGGGATACATAGTAAGCTCAGAACCGACCTGGACTACAGAGTGAGACTCTGCTTCAAAAAAAAAAAAAAAAAAAAAAAAAAAAAAAAAAAAAGAATGTCTCCCTCAACATTCATGCCAAAATTTTATTGTCATTATAACTGTGTTAAGAAGTAGAATCTTTGAGAAGTGGTTATGTTATGGGGACTATACTCTCAGGAATGGATGTATGACATTATTACTATTACAGGTACTGGCTAGTAGTTGAGGGAGTAGACTTGTTATAGCAGCAGGTCAATCAGTTTCTCTATCTCACATGTGTTCTTCCACTGTGTTACAACATAGCCTGTAGCTCTTATATTTTCCGGCTTCCAGAACCATGAGCTGAACAAACTTCTATTATTTACCCTATTGGTGGTACTATGTTATTGCAACAGAAAATAGACCAAGACAGGCTGTAAGTCTTCCCTCATAGAGCTTATTACATCATCTTGAAGTTGAATGTCTGATTACCTTTATGGGAGCACACAATGAGTCAGCCTTATTCAGTGCCATGCCTTCAGTACCTAGAGCAGTAGGGACTTATCACGTGTCTGTAAAGTACTGAATTCTTCATTCTGCTTTTAAAATGCTTGTTAAGAAAACAGACTTTTCAACAGGTCTTAGGGATGTAGGCCTCCAAATGTGAAATTTTAAAAAGTGGGCCATGCCTCTAGATTTTACCTAGATATGAGGTTAATGCCTACTCTGTACCAGCCATAGCACTACCACTAGGACTGGCCACTGCACAAGCCCTTGGACAGCAGGAACTCATTGTCTGAGTAGCCTGAGAATAAGCCTTCAGTGTTCAGTTACTGAGTACTAGGTGGTACTTCTTTACAAATCTTTCCATCTTTGCCATCACATTTGCACTGTAGCCCATTTTAATCACCGGAAACAAACGAAAATGAGATATGTTTCACAAATTGAGAATACTATGGGAAATTAGCTTGTTTCTCTGATTCATTCAGGTTTTCAGCATTTACTGAACATCTAGTACATGTCAGACACCATCCTGAATATTGATCGTATAAGGACTTAGCGGTCTTTAAGGAATTCAGTCTAGTGGGAGTAGAGGAGGCACATAAACAAAAACATGAAAGTTAAATGGTAAGGTAGAGGAAAGCATAAGGGTAATGTCAAATTTCACTTAAAAATTTGTTGGCAGAAATCCTATTTGTCCTTCATAGCTCTTAACAATGGTGATTTGTGTGGTGAGCACTCAGTTAAGTGTTAAAAAGTCTTGTACACTGGTTAGGATTCTCTGCAGGAACAGAACCAACAGAATCAGAAATACGTATATATATACATACATGCATACATACACACATATATGCAAAAGGATTTATTACATAGGCTTACAAAGTCAGGATAGTCCACAATGGCCACCATACAGTGCAGAGACACAGGTTGAACAGCTGCCTAGTTCAGTAAACTGGAAGCTGCACAGCAAGAGGGAGCAAAGATGCTGCACCAGCCAGACACCTGAAACCTTCCTGGAGAGTTATTGGTGTGAACCACACTGAAAGGCTAAAGAAGCTGGAGTCTGATGTTCACAAGTTATGGCAGTGGCAGAATATACACGCACTGAAACAAAATGACTCCCTCTTTCTTCCTCTTCCGTTCGATCCAGGCTGCATGCAGCCTGTTGGATGGTGCCGCCCATAGACAGGGTTTGTCTTCCCTTTTGTTTGCTGGCCTACATGCCAATTATCTCTGGAAACATCCTTAAAACACATCTAAGCTGCCTGGTGTTTCTTGATCCAGTCAAGCTGAAAATCACCATTAATAGCCGGAGATTGGATTCCTTGTTCTGATCACGTAGACAGTCATGTCAATTTCTTAGCCTTGATTTCATCATATGTGAAATATAACTGATGATGCTGTCTATTTCACTAAGTTATTTAAGGATAACTTAATTGGCAAGGATCTCTATAAAAATTACACAATCATCAGTAATATTCTCAAATTTGTCGAATATTGGATTGTTTATCTGTCTTCACATAAGCGCTAAATGACCTTTTGGGACGACAAATGAATCAGCAGATAAAGGCACTTCGTTACTGCAACCTGCACGGTTTACAAAAGTAAGTCAAACTTTTTCATCAGTCTAGTAAGAAATTTGCTGCTATTCTCACATAAGAGGAAGAGGGTACCAAATAACTTGTGCAGGAACACAAACTCTTATAAACCCGACCTGGCCCACTTGAACCCAGCCCAGCCTCTCGGGGCGTCTTTCCTCCCCAAGTCCCGCGTGCTGGCGCTAGAGGGCCAGACGAACCTCCGACTCCGCCCCGTGACGCATGGTCCCGCCCCCGGGTTCTCCACCTCTCGCGGGATCTCTCGGGAGGACGGAAGGGGTCAGGTTCCATGATGGCGGCAGAAGAGGCGGATGTGGATATTGAAGGGGACGTCGTGGCAGCGGTGGCACAGCCAGGGTGAGAAGTGGAGACCGGGTCTCGCCGGGCCGGGGAGGGGCGCGAATGAGAGGAGAGGACCCTGGGAGTGCTGCGGGGCGGCCATGGGAAGGGGGTCGGAAGACAGTCCAGAAGGCCACGGACCCCTCTCGGCCCGGAAGTTGCCGCGCCGGTCCCGCCCGCTCGCTTCCCTGCTCTCGGCGCGCTGCTGCTTGGGCAGATACCGGGGTCCAGACGGTGTTTTCACTTTTTCACCGGTTGTTGTGAGGCATAGATTTCAGCTATTGTATTGCACGTACTCCAACAATATTATTCCTCTTTGCAGTCCCTTTACCTCCGAATCCCCCTAGAATCTACCTGACAGGAACCAAGATCGAGGGCTCCCACTCTACTGCACCTGAGCGCTTGTTCGTCTTCGGAAAGCAGTGTGATGTTGGGCGAGTCACTGAATTCTATATTCCACATAGGGATAGTTGCGAAAAACTACCTGGGAAGCATCATGGCTTAAAAGAAACGGGACTTATTTTAGAATTGGACAGGTCTTGAGTTTTCCATCTAAATTTGCTGGCCCAGCCAGTTACTAGCAGTGTGACCTTGTGCAAGACACTTTTCTGGAACCTCAGACCGCGCAGGTGTAAGTTGAGAATCGCAAGATTCTCCTAAATGTACTCCTAAAGTTGACGAGAGCATCAAATGAAAGAATTATGGAATAATTCTTATATATGGTAGATACTCAATAAATGTAAATTCCCCAGAGAATGTCTGAGGGGTCACAGTTTATTTAGCAACAACCATGCCTGCAGAACAGGCCAGTGTAATTGGAACCACCTTTTGATTCCTTGCTTTATAAATAAGAAATGTGTTTTTTCTTAGAAATGAAAGAAGTTTGAAATAGGAATTAAAAGATCCAAGTTCCAAATGCAGCCAGTTACGTTGCTTACAACAGTAAACAACTTATTAGAACCCTATTTAGGTTGAACCATATGAAATTACCAATGTTAAGACTATTTTTACCTGTAAACTACCAGGACTGCGTAATTCAGACATCAGGGTCTTTGAATTAAGAAAAGCACCAATTCCAGCCTGTGCGACACTAGGTAGCAGGGAAATTAAGTGGTGAATTCTGAAGCACTGCAAGAATGTGAGGGGTAATGAAACTCATGTTTTTGTCCTTCCTAGAATCCTTAGGCGGAGGAGTCCAACCTATGTACATGAATAGGGGAACCCTGAATAACATTTTTCTACCTTTGGGTAGTGTTTAAATCTTTACCAAATGCTTTTGTGTGCAGGATTTAGTTTACTTTTCACAAGTCAGTGATACTTAGTCCTGAAATACGTGAGTTAGCATTGGAACTATTAAAGATCATCTAAGGGCATTGGCTCTATGTTTCTTCCATAAGTTTACCTAAATTTTTCTGTATTTTCCCTCTATTTTCTTGAACTTCAGAAATGGTATTGGCACTTGTAATCTTAGTTTCATACAACTAGAATTACAAAGGCTACTGGTTCCTGATGGTCAGATTTGTTGATTTTTAGAACTTCAAGGATTATCATTGACAGTATTTTGGTGAGTGGTTCTCCATGGTATTGGGTCTCCAGTCATGTGGAATGTGGGGTGACATGCCTCCTGAAGTGTGTCATTAATAGCTGATGATGTGAAAGCCTCGGCTATTTAAAATATACCGCTTTTGAGCACTTTCAGAATACCAAAGTTTAAAGATAATTTTGTTTTGTTTCGTTTTTTGAGACAGTTTCACTCTATAGTCCAGGCTGACCTTGAACTCATAGCAGTTCTCCTGCCTCAGCCTCCCAAATGCTAGGATTATGGGCGTGGGCCGCCATGCCCAGTTTATATGTTGCTGGGGAATTGAACTCAGGTCCTTGAAAAGATAGCATTTTGACTTACCTTTTATTTTTGTTATTCCTTGTCATCTTCCATGGGTTGTTTTGTTTTGTTTTGTTTTGTTTTGATGCAGGAACTCAGTCTGTAACCCAGGCTGGTTCTGAATGTACTATGCTGGTCTTAAACTCACTGCAATCCTCCTACCTCAGCTTTCCAAGTGCTTGGATTACAGGCATGGGCCACCACTATGTGTTCTTTACTTTAGCAGTCCCTAATCTTTTAACACCGGGAACTGCTTAGAGGGGTGATATTTGTTATGCAATAGGTTGTTTGGGGGAATAGTTTTGAAGGGGCCAGCAGCAAGAGGGGAGTAGGGAACAAAGCTGTACCTCCTGTCAGATCAGGAGTGGCAGTAGAACCTGTCAGCAGCCTTAGAACTTAATAAGTACGCTGACTTGCCTACTTAACTCTTGCCTGTGCTTGCAGTCTGGTCCTTCTAAGACCACAGACTAGCACTGATCCGTGTTTGTGGCCCAGAGTTTGGGGACCCCTACTCTAAGTCATGACATTAAAGGGGATTAGAATTTCTCACTGACGACACAGTCCCTGGTGATACCAGTCTCTCAAAAGATTTAGTTTCTGATCAGGTAATCCATATGAAATTTTGCTGGTGTTCTATGGTTTTTGACGTAGAAAATTGTCGTTTCCTAGGATCAGCCTAATACATTTATTATTTCCTAGATCTGTCATCAAACCATATCTTTCTCTGGAGCCCCAGAGTCATTTATCTAACACTCTGAGTCTGTCCACACTTGGATGCCCAGTGAACGGCTCATCTCACCTTACAGACTTCCGTCAGCACCCTGGTTCCACAAATTGCACTGTCACCTACTAGTCACCGTCACTCATGGTTCAAACCTAAACAATTTCTTTTTCTTACCTCCTTTCCACTCCCAACATCACATCATTTATTAAGGGCTTGTTCATTTTGTCTAAATGTCTTCTCAAATGTACACAGTCTTCCTGGTTATACTTCTTGTTCCTTGTATATAAGTTAGTGCCACTTTAGTATTTTTATAATCACTTCTTTACTAATTGTCTCCTTGCCTACTTTATTCTTTCCTAGAGTGGTCTTTTTTACATCCAAACTGATCTTGTGTTCTCCAACTTCTAGAGAGACCTGTCTGATCTATCTATTACCTACTTTGTTCATTTAGTCATTCACCAAATACTCTTTAGCATGCCAAGGCCTAGCTGTATAGCAGATGTAAAAACCAAGTTATATTCTCACATAACTACTATTCTGGTGGGGCAAAACACACAATAAACCTTATAGATTTGTTAGATGGAGATGAATAGCTTGTCAGCTTAATCTTTTACACTTATTAGAAAAACTAAAATCTCAAACAATGGGACCTCAGAGCAGAGAGGAAGAATTAGCCTTGGAAAAAAGAGAAAAAAACACAACTGAATTAGCAACTTATTTGGTAACAATTTAAATACAGATTGTGAAGAAAAAAGAGGGCGGGTTCAAAGCAGCCAGGGAAATGGAGGTGTTCTTGTCTAAATAGAGAACAACAAGTGCAGTAGCAGATTTGGGAGAAAAAGGTACATGTTCAGGCTTCTGCATGTGGTACTCACGGTATGTGTACAACTGTGGATGTTGCTATTCTTTTTAAGAAATATTTTGTGAAAAGATTTCTGCAGCAAACTTTGCCTCCTGAGCTCTTAGCAGGCCTAGTTACTTTAGCAAACATCTCTTTGGGCGGTACAGAGTTTTACAATCCATTTACCCCTCCTGGATCAGAATTGACCCAGGTTGAGAGAAATTGCTACTTTTAGCTTGTTGTAGAGAATAACCTATTGGCCCTACAATATGTTGTAACTACTGTAGGACTAATCAAATACTCAAATGTATAAGCCTGTTGATAGTTTTTTGTAGTCTTAGAGGTATAAAATTCTTATCACTAGATTAGGCCTGGAAAAAATCAATAACTTAACTAGAAAACTTTGTAACTTTAAACATTCAAAAACAAATATTAAATTTTATTATATCCTAGATTTGGTTTTCTGAAACTTATTCAGCCTTGTTACATATGAAGCACACGTAGCTTAATAATTTAATGAAAGAAATGAGAGGATTAAAATTTGATCCTATATGGGTGTAGAAATCCTGCAGATAACGCAGATTAACTTTTTAATTATGTGAGTGGCAAATAAAACTTTTTAGTACTTTGTATTTTGACCCTTCCACCCAAGTTTTGTTCTTCTTTTTTCTTAAAGGTGGTACTGTAGATGGTGGTTTTTATGGTTTAGATATAGCTTAAAAGTTAAAATTGCAAAGTTGAGTTTTTGTATACGTGTGATACTTATCAGCCAAAAAGAGTGTTTTAGTCACGGCCACAGAGTATGTTGTGGCTGCTGCATTCAACTATTTTTTCCCTCACAGGCCAAAGATGTAGAGCAGGCATTTCTGCAATTTTAAATCTGTTCTTTGACATGAAGAGGGATTTATTTACTAAAACAACTACAGTCTATCATTTCCTGTGCTACATCAGTTACAGACATTAACTTGTGTGATGTCACTTTTATACCCATTTTTTAAATTACTACAGAAGTGAGAATACTGCATCAGTGTTACAAGATCGCTATCTTGATTCATCTTGGAGAAATGAGAATGGCCTTATTGTAAGTATCAGAAACAGTAGAATGACTTAAACTGTTACTCATTGACGATAGTGCCTGTTTCTTTCTTTTTTTTTTTAACTCAGTGTTTTTTTCAAAAACTCAGAGACAATAATGTAGAAACATTTTTCTTAAACCTACTTTTTCTTTTTACTTTGAAAAATGGCTATTGAAAACAGTTTTGGAGCCAGCTATATTTAGGTACAGATATGCCTTACCACTTACCAGATTTGTGAAAGTTGAGTTCTTCAGGTGAGAAATGGGGATTATCACACAAGTGATGATCCCCATTATTTCTTCACTTGTTTGAATACTCACTGTATACCAACTCCTAAGCCAAGTTTAGGGAATACAAGTACAATCATGGAGAAGAGATTGAGCAGATTTTTTAATTTTGAGAGTTGAAAATGTGTGTGATCAACCACAGAAAGATTGTGGATGGTAAGAAAAAAAACAGCTGGGAGCTTTAGAAATAGGTTAGGCATGTAGCAAATGCCTATTACCAGTAATTCCTTAGACATCACAGGGTATAAGGTCTCTTCCACTTAAAATACAAACTGAAATATTACCTCCTGTCTGGTAGTGCTATTGTGAGAATCAAAGATAAATCTGTGCTAATAAACAGTAACTATTCTTTGTCATTACAGTATTTTGCATTTTTATTTAATAATAATATATATATTCTTTTTTAATAGCCTTGGACTCTGGATAGCACCATCAGTGATGAGAACAAAGCTGTCATTCAGAAAATGTTGTTGGAAGAAGAGTATCCTTTAGTGTATACAAAGAAAGTAAAAAATTTGAGGTGAAAAATCTGCCAATGGAAAAATGACAGAAGGGCCCTTTTTAATTGTTAAATGGGTAGTTCTTGGCTACAATGGCTGTGATGTGCTGTTACCAATGTGAGGGCAGTATGTTATTTCTCAGATTCTGTTACTGCTGAGTTTGAGATCTGACTCAACATTCTTAAGTTACTATTGTCAGCCAACTCGAAAAGGAAATGGTAGAATTAAGCCAGTTACAACCTTCAGTTTGTGCTTCCACTTTCGAAGTTACATAACCTGAAATCCAGGCGATGCTTATTTTCCAAGGACACAGAATTTGAACATGTCAAAGCACTTTTTACCCTGTAATTTACAGGTGGAAGGTGAAAGGAATCATAAGTAAAAAAACACAAAACAAATAGGTAAATATTTTGCCCCAAAAGTTGTGGAACATTATCAGCATGGGTTTCTTCATTTCTTTCATCTATGTTTGATATTGGTAATGAAAATTTTTTGAGATTCTGTTTTTTAATATGTAACAAAACAATTTCCAATTTTACAAATTATAAAGATTAGTAATGATAGTTTAATAAATACTGATTTTTTTGTCTCTTTATATTGTATTTTTGGGGTATCTACCTACTGTTTAATAGAATAAATTAAATTTCCATTTGTTGCTGCATTGATTTTCAAGTGTTTGGGTATTTTGTCCTTGCCGTATACCAGCCATATTTCAAGTGCTCAGAAGTCAAAACACATGGCTAATAGTTGTTGTATTGAACAGTGCAGTTCTGAATTAATGAACATTTACAGTTGTCACTTGTTCCCTTTCAAATAAGGACTGGGGGAACAGTACATCAGTTAGAACGCTTATCTGGCAAGCACAGGGCCCTGAGTTCGATTCCCAGCAGCACATAAGCCAAGCCTGATAGCACATGCCTGTATTCCCTGCACTTGGGAGGGCTGAGGCAGGAGTGTGAGGGCAGCCTGGGCTATCTAATTAGATCAGGACCATACTGGTGTACAGAGTGAGACCGTGTCTCAAATAAGTAAGGAAACAATTATATGTAATCATTTAGATGACAGGTTATATTTTGTACCTAGGATAGTACTTAGCATAGTACGGATGGGCACCCCCCCCCCCCATACTTGTTAAGAATGCCTCGGGCAAATCTAACTATGATGGTATACTAGTTTTAAGAACCTTGCAAGGGACCTATTTTATAGATTTTGTCTAAGTGTTTTATATTTATAAGGATAGAGAACATTCCAGAGTTCTATTACCTAAAGAAACAGGGGAACAGATACTTCCAAGTTAACTTAGACAACCAATCTAATTCACCTTTTATGTTTTCCATATACTTTAAAGAGAGATATAAACAATTGAGAACTTTTTTTTTTTCTAAACTTCTTCTACTATAAAAGATGAGGAAAGCTGCCGTCGACGTGACGTAGATATTGTACAGGCCTTGGGCAGCATGAGTGCACAAGGGTTTAATCTGTAACCACCCAAGTGAGGTGGAAATACTTTTATCATAATTTTGCAAGCCTAGAAAAAAGGCTTTGAGAGGAATTAATTTTTCTTGAAATCAGTTGTGACTTTCATGGGTCTTTTTTGTCACATAAGAATTATGTGACTTTAATACTATTTTAAAAGTTTCCTTAATAATTACACAGGTATTATCTATCTAAAAAATCGCTTCCAGAAAAATTTTGGCGTGATCGAAAGGCAGGTGATAAAAAATACGTGAACAGGTAAAACTCAACCTATCAGTACTGTTAAGAATATGAAGTGCGTTTTTAGAAACTTCATTACAGGCTTCCTTATTTTATTTTTCATCTGGTGCAGTCTGCAGAAAACAGCGAAAATCATGCATGAATTTATGTTTTATATTTCCAAAACCTGTTTGATCAAAGAAAACTGTGGGAGAATTTTTTAAAGTTATACGTGGCCTGAGCAAAAGCCCTTTTGATTTAAAAATAAAGTATAAAAGAATTTTTTGTACAGATGTTGGAATGCCATAAATATATTTTTTGGTTGTTAGCAGTTTGCCAGAATTTCTTTTATAACCATATCTAAGTAATTTATAACGTTATTGAAAAGATGGTTTCCTAGAGGTTTGGGGAAAATTTTAAGAATCTGTGTAACATAGTACGAATTAACTTGATTTCTCTTGCTCTGTCAGTTAATTTCAGTTATTTTGAGCAAAAATGTGAGATTTGTCTCTCAAATATTAAAGAAATTAAATATCTTTTCCTTATAATTGGGAAAAATTAGTATCATTTATCATTTTTAAACTTGTAATTAGTTCCTGTCAGGTAGACTCTTTTATTTGTAGCCTTGGGGTGTTCGGGGTTTTTTTTGTATCTCACTGCATATGTAATGACATAGTGCACTTAATGGATAGATGAATGGCTTGATCAAGTTAGTGAACTCCATTGATGTTTTTGTTTAATTTCTTAAGGTACTGAATTTTAAACTTTTAAAGTAAGTTTTGCTACCTCTTTTCTGGCCCAATATTTACATGGAATTACTCAGGAGAACCACATGAGTCATTTCTGGACTGTTTTAAACACTTACATGCCTTTTCAGGATTTGGGAATGTGCAAGGCCTGCTGCTCTTTGTGCAGTCTAAGTGGGACTATTGTTTGTTACCCCATTCACTCCTTTGATGTCTTTAAGTGTTATCTTCACTCTGACCTAAGGATGGTGTCTTTAGGGACTCCTGTCTCCTGTGTCACTCCCCCCCCCCCCCATTTTATTGATATGGATAAGTGCAAAATTTAAGGTTTACAATGTAGTTGAGGATTTTGTGAACATACGTATCCTGTCAAGGTCACAAGAGCTTTCTGCTCTCTTTTTGTTCCTCCCATCACCCCCTCCGTCCCTCTTACCCCCCTCTGCCCCCATCTTTATCATCTTTATCAAATGGTCTCTCTGGTCAGAGAGTCCCAGATCACAACTCCTATCTCAGTAGACAGAACAAGGTAACTCTCTCCAGGTAGAGGCCATAGCCTTCTTTTCTTTTGTTTCTTTTCTGTCCTTCTTCTTTCCTTTTTAATTCATAGACGGAAAAGTATTGAATTTAGCACATGGCTACCTGTAACCTTTAGCTGCATAAGTATGGAATGTTCCATTTCAGAAATTTGTTTGCAATTCCTCTTTTTCCCCTCAGGGTACACACTCCTGCAAAACCAGCCAGTTTCTCAGTAAAGTGGACGGTAGAAGAAAAAGAGCTGTTTGAACAAGGGCTGGTAAATAGAGCAACTTTTAATTTATAGTAAAATAATCCTGGAAGCAAATATTTATAGAGTTATAAGATTAAATTTGTAGAGGTTAACTTTTTCTTATAGTTATATGTTGAGTTTTTCTATAGAACAGTATTTACAGTGTAATGAGAATTCCTTTTATGTCTTAAGATACTAAAATATATTTGGATCAATATTTTGTTACCACATTTTGATAGTTACCAGACTTTTTGGCATTGATTAAATCCAAGAAATTGAGCTATATCTGTAGCATGACATCAGCTGCCTAGATTAAAAGGCAAAATATTTTTTTTTTTCATCTCAAAACAGAGTCAAACCCTTGTGTGATTGAAACCAGCTTAGTTTTTACTCATTTATTTTGCATGGTGTACACAGTCCACATATTTTGGTATATATATTTTAAGACCAGAAACTTCTCTTAAATGTTTATTTCACTGAGCTCTAGTTAAATGTGAACAAATTTATGAATGAAAAAATGTACACTGGTGTGTAATTCTGAAAATAGTTCTTAATATAAAGAAATCTTCCAACAAATTATTTAGTAATTTTTAAGGTATATGTTACTCAACATTGTACTAATTTTGAAATTCTCTGTATTTATTACATGTAGAGTATCTAAATAAAATGAATAAATTCAAATTGAAATCTTTTACCTTTTTATAGGTGATATTAATGAAAATAGTTTATATTTTTCTAACTGATGTATCTGTTCTCTATGATATTCTTATATAAATACATAAACTGTCTTGAGGTTTTTAATCTCAAGAATTTTTCAGTAATGATGGTGTGTTTTATGTGGAAATGACTGTTTCCCAGTAATCTAATTTAACCAGTCATTTCTTTAATACTGTTAAAACCTTGATGTTGTACCTCTTATCAAAGACCAGGTGTATGTATACACTCATACACAAATGGTTTCTGAGCTTAAGGTTCATTGATTGTTTTTTAAGTGGGTATTATTGACACCATAGACATTGGTGATAATAATGGATACTGCATTTGCATGTTCAGAAATCAAAAGCTTCCTAAAGCTTCAGTGTATTACATACATCTCTGTCTCACTTCTGAAGTAATCAGTACCATGTATCTTTCCAGAGTTACTGTGTCTGTGTGTAATATTTATGTTAATATGTATGTATTTGTTAATTTATAGATATGTAAAAATATTTTAAGAAATATTGTAAACTAAGAATGTTCCTACACAAAAACATGGAATGATTGGTTGTATATCCCACCTTTTTAACCATTAATAGAGTTTTCTTATAAAATTCTTACAGGCTTGGGATAAAGGAATAGTATGATTCTGAATCATGGAGGAGGATTTTTTCTTTAATTTCTTTTACATAGGTCCATACTTTTTCTTGATTTTGAAATTGGTAAATGTTTTCTTTGCCCTACTTCTTAAGTGTTCTCTCCCCAATTTTCTTAAAGTCTAAGCCCTTACTGTCCCAAATGAACACTTAATCTAGATCTCTCCTAGCTCTGGTGTTCACACTGCTAAGTTATTTGCTTTTATCCCATTATAAGAAGGCTAATTCTTTAGTAAATTAATCTTAGCTACTTGTTAATCTTCAATAATTAATAATTTTCCCAAAAGTACTTTGATTTTTAAGAAATTGGTCAAGTGAGCTGAGCCAAGTGGCACATACCTGCAATCCCAGCACTTTGGGAATCTGAGGCAGGAGGACTCAAAGTTTGAATTCAGACTGAGCACAGTAGTGAGTCTCTGTCTCGGGATATGACATTGGAGAAAGGGCTGGTGATTCAGCCTAGTATAATGGTCCTGAGTTCAGTCCTCAGTATTGTAAAAAAAGAAAAAGGAAAAGAAGGAAAAAAAAGAGGAAAAAGAGAGAGAAAAAGAAATTGTCCATATATTTTATTTTCTAATGAATATTTGAAATAAGTAAGTTAAGATTTACCATTTGGGTCAAATCTTTGAAGATGATTTTGCTACTCCAAGGCAAGGCTGCCTGGCCTGTGTAGATCCTACACTGAGGTCAGCTTTCTTGAGTTGTGTCCTGCTTTTTGTTTTTATAGTTTTAAAAGTTTTATTTAAAAAATTGGAAGTATTTATCTGCCTTGTGAAGTTGAGAGTATTTCTTGTTGATTATATATATATATATATATATATATATATATATATATATATATATATCTCAAAGAAAATGTCAATATTAAATGAAGTTAGACTTGAACATTCCTTTTATCTGTAAACATGTATTTGTTTTTTTCTGTATTTTTGGACGCGTAAGTGCTTCTATATGTTCTCAGTGTGTTCCCACCATAGCTGTAATGTTAGGGACACAACCTTTGACACTAGAAGGAAGCATTGATTGCAGGTCTGCTTTGCTGATGACTCAATCTTGACAGTAATTTCTCTGTGATACCTGTACAGTGTAAAAGCATTTAAGTGAGACACTTCCCGGTTGTTGTGAAAATTTTGTAATTAGTTCAGAACAAGTTAGCTTGATCCTGTAAATGGAAAAATGTCACTTGTCTCCCACTTGGACCCTTATTTCTTTTTAAAAGATATTTTAGATATGGAATATCAGTATGCTCAGTATGAATTCAAACAGGTAATAGAAATAGAAGGAATGGGTCTTCGTTTAGATAGCTATAGAAATGATTTCTAAGTCATTTTGATTTGTTTTCAGAAGCCTAGATTCAAAGAAGAGTCAGGCTTTAATTTTAAGAGCAGTCTATAGAATGGGCTTCATTGTGTTTAGGCAATAGATAAAAATAGTTTTTTTGTTTTGGTGGGATTTTTAAACTGGCACTTGCTTAAAATGTTAAGTAAGCTAAACAAAAGCATTTTTTTTAATAACACAGGCGAAGTTTGGGCGAAGGTGGACCAAAATTGCAAAGCTAATTGGAAGTCGCACTGTTTTACAAGTGAAGAGTTATGCCAGACAGTACTTTAAGAATAAGGTAAGCAGAATATAAATATCCTAGTTAATAATGACATGTTTAGAATTTTAGAAGTGAGTAAGCAGAAATACTTATTTAATATAGGCATTAAATAAGAGCATAGTAAGCTTTTATAGTGAAAGTATTTTATACTTACCATACAGATAATTATCCTTAAACACCTTAGAGCATGTCTTCAGTGTTGACTGTTGCTGTTACATAGTTACCATGAGATAACCATGTTATCCCATTTGATTTCTTACAATTAAATAGAAGAACAAAATCTGAATTATTCAAAAATGTCTTGTAGAGCATAAATACGAGGAAGAAACTTTAGATGTTTTATCCTTTTGTTTTCTTCAGGAAAATATCTTTTCTTCAGAAACAAAATTATGGGTGCTTAAGGGAATATAGATGTTAAGCTGATTCTACAATCTGTTCAGTGGCAATGGAGTTTTTCAGTTGTTATGAATGATTACCTGAAAAGTTAGTAAATTGTAGTGTTAAGAAACTTAGAGTTATGACTTAATTCTTCAATCTTCCAAGTGATTTTTGCTGCGTTCAGTTGTATAGTTTTGATATTTGGAATTTTTAAACATGTTCCGCTTGAGTTCTAGGAACATAGTAATCTAACATGTGGATGTGTCTGAAGTGAAATTTCCAAAAAGTGTATTTAATGTGCTTTTCCTTATGTTCAAGATTTATCTTACATGTTAGCTAGAACAGGTAATGGAATGGTTTTGTGACATCATTCATTTTGCTACCTCTTTCAGGCTAACAAAAACAATTTCAGAGTACCTCGCCAAGGGTGAAATATGAAGATTTAACAGAATGAAAGCTTAGCTTTGTCATTCTTGCCACCATGTCTCTCAAACTAGAACATGTGGCATATGTTTGAGTATCATGTGAGCTCAAAGACTTTGGATAAAAGGATACATTTTAATATTATATCAGCATTTTACTAAATCTAATGCAAAATTTCATCCAAAGTTTTAAGATTAAAAACAGTAGGTTAGGGGATTGAGGCATATAGCTCAGTGATAAAGTACTTGTTTAGCATGCACGACGCCTTGAGTTTGGTCCCCAACACTAAACAAAAGTAAAAACCAAGAGATTTCAAATGTATAGGAAAATCATTAGGAGTTAACAGGCCCTACATCCAAGCCCTTTTTCTTCACAGTGCTTATTTTTTGTGTGGTAAGCTAGTTAACCTCAAATATAAGGTCCTTGAATTCTGTTGTGACAACGGATTTAAAATCTCTCACTGAGAGTTGTCACATTCCTTGGGTATTTCTGTCATTTTTAAGATTTTTCAAGAACTTGTACAGAAAGATTTTAGTTTTGAGTCATATTTACTCATTGATTCTGTTGTCTTTTGCTTGTTATATTACTAAATATTTTTATAATAGATCTAGAAAATACTTTTTTGAATTAAAATATTAATTCTAGGGGCTGGAGGAATGGCTCGGTGATTAAAGCACTAAGTACCGAGTTCGATTCCCCAGCACCACATAAGCTGCGCATGGTGGCACACATCTGTAATCCCAGCATTTGGGAGGCTGAGACAGGAGGATTATAGTGAGTCCAAGGCCAGCCTAGGCTTCATAGTGAGTTCAGGACCATCCTGGGCTGCAAAGCGAGACCCTGTCTCAAAAAATAAAATAAAATATAAATTCTATAATATTGAAGCTGCACGAAATGAAACTGTAGAAAAGTTTGATTCTGTCTTTACATGAAAGCTAATTTTAACTTACTGACTAAAAACACATGAGGCAGATTCTTTTAAGTAGAGGATTATTACATTATTACAGGAAGTGATAACTGAGGTCATCAAACATTCTAAAACATAAGCCTCTATACGTATTTCAATATCTTATAGAACATATTAGTATGAAAGTTGTTGGTTCATTCTCTGTGGTTGGTTTGAGCTAGTCCTTATCCTAAACACAAAATGGTAGTTCTGTCCATACCTTGATTACTTGATTAATAAAATATTCAGCAGATCATGAGGGCTTATAGAAATTTAAAATGGTGATCGTTTATTTTTTAAAGTGGTTCTAACCCATTTAGACAAAGCATAGTGTAGGTTTAATGTATCATTAGCATATATTAAGCTTAATAATCTATTTTCTATGCCAAATTGTTAAATTTTTAAATCATGGGGATTTTATTCTGATTTTTAACAAGGTAAAATGGGGTCCAGAGAGAGAAACACTAAATCAGAAGAGCAACAGTGACCTTCAGACTAAAAATGAAGATAAAGGAATGGAGGCATGGGCATCTGGTTTAAGAGGACGTGGTGATCCCAACTTGAATGCTGTAAAAATTGAAAATTTATCCGATGATGAAGATGTTGATATCACAGATGAGGTGGATGAGTTTATGTATCAAACGCTAAAGAAGAATTCTAACGGTGATCTCTCGCTAACCATTCCTGACAGTGAAACACATGAAACTGGTCAAGGAGAATTCATGCGCCAGGAAGGTCCTTTTTCTAAATCTTCCAGGGGAGATTTTCAGAATATAAAACAAGATGATACAGGAACTCATTCAAGCTCAGAAATTACATTATGGACGGAAAAACAGAGCAACACTGACAAAAACTCAACAGTTGAGTTAAAAGATCAAAATTGTAATAAACTGATTAAAAATTGTGACAAGAATGATGGAAATGAAATAACAGATGATACCAGACCATGGCCTTCTCCAGAACCTTGTGAAATTCAGAAAGATTTGAGTGATAATGAAATGCTCTTTCATTCTTGCCAAATGGTGGAAGGAAGCCATGAGGAAGAAGAGCTTAAGCCACCAGAACAAGAAGTAGAAGTAGATAGAAATACTATTCAAGAAGAAGAAAAACAAGCATTTCCTGAGTTTTTTGAGGGGCGCCAAGCTAAAACACCAGAACGTTATTTGAAAATTAGAAATTACATTTTGGATCAATGGTAAGAGTTATATTTTAGATGCTACTTTAAAGTATTTTAATTATGTCTATACAGGTTAGAATTTTTCTTTGGTTACCCCACAGCATTAATATCACCATGTCAGATGATTTAAAATTTATTAGAAGAAATTTTTAAAAATTTGGTAGACATTGTCATGTGTTGCTGACATGATCTGTGTGTTTTTTAGAGCAGGGATCACCAACTGCCCCACTCCCCGCAACCAAGCTGTGAGCTGCAGGGGTGAGCTCCACCTCCTGTTGCCATGCTCCTATCAGGTTCTTACACCACTGCTGATTGACAGGGGGCAGAGATCAACTTCCTATTGTTCTGCTGCTGCTGGCCATTTCAAAACTCTTCCACCAACCTGCTGTAGAACATATATACCTTATGCACTGCCCTTGGGAAAATGATCCTCAGCTTTCCCAGTCCCTGGTGTCAGTGGTTGGCGACCATTGCTTTAGAGTGTTTGGGCCTGGAAAAAAAAGGGATGAATAATTGCTTTAAGAAGCAATTTCTTGGAACAGTGTCGCAAAGTTGTAAATAGAGAACACTACTGATTGGGAGAGGGAGAGAATTTCTTTCCTGATTTCCTGTGTTCCTTGAGTACAAAGAAGAAACAATATGGTTATAAAGGAATAGTGTCATTAAGTGTGGCTAGACTACAGCAACTATTCCTAGTTATCTAAATGCTTTGAACTTGTGACATAATATGCTAGTAATTCCTTCATCAGGATATAGTAGTTTTTTGGTAAATTAAGCTTACCCTCTAAATTTTCAGTACGTTTTGTTTACACTAGCTAATGGGAAATGGGAGACAGACCAAAATACTTTTCATCTTATTAGTCTAAGTACTGTGAAAATAATTTTTTGTAGTAGCTTATTAAGCCATTATTAAATATTCATAATTGCTATTACTGTTTCATGAATTACTGAATTGCATAGGGCCATCTTCACATAGATCCCTCAGTTCCTTGGGTGGGTGTTCTGCCTGTTTTTTTATTTTTTATCAATGTTCCTCCTGTCTTATTGTATGCATTACCTCTCTGCTATGACCTAGGGATGTAGCAGAAGGAAGTAAAATACCTTGCTAAATTAGTAATTCCTCGTCTGACTTAGACAGTATTGTTAGCTGTTTTTAAAGGTAATCATATTCCGAAAGGATTTTTTGTTCTTGACCCGTGGCTACCTTGCATTTGTTAAAGTGCCAAAAGCATAACTCTGGAGAAGTATGGTATCATAGTCCAATGAACAGCTCCTACAACATTCATAGTTTTTTATGATTTACGGAAAGTTTCCCTTATCATCTCAGTTGATAGGCAGGTGGTATTATTTCTGTTCAGCAGAGAATGATTTTGAGGTCAAGGGGGGTTTAGGGAACAAGAAAGGTGGCAGTAGTCCAAAACTTCATTTACTAAACTGCTCTGTTACTCTATTGTTCTTAATTGACACTATTTTTAAAAGGCTATTAGGTATTTGTTGGTTATCAGTTTGGGTTTTGGAAGAGGATAAGTAACCAGAATTGAAGGGCTTCAATATTTACCTCAGAATTGTCTGTATGAAAGATCAGTGTGTATTCATTGTTACTGTAATCAGATCTCTTACTTTGAATTTTGGATTCTAAAGGAAGCAGAAGTATTTATATGGATACTGTGAGTACCTACACAATACTGTATATATCATGGATGCTGTGAACATGACAGTGGTTTCCTATGTGGTTCCTCTAGGTCATATAGCCTGTCAGTATTAACTGCTTAAGTATGGTGATTTAGCAGAAAAGTATGAAAGCGGTAAAATATTTTCAACACTCAGATCTTTCCAGAAATAGAAGAGAAAAAGACTTGCTAAATTTGTTTGTAGATCAAAGATCCTTCCCTTAAAAGCAGGTGCATGCCATTGACTCCCTGTTTCAGGAATAATTTTATTAAAATAGTAGGCAGTACCTACATCCTTGCAAATATCATGCGTCATAGTTAAACTTCCTGCAATCCTCTTGACAGGCTTGTCCTCATTTTACAGATGAAAAAACTAAGGTTTACAGAGGCCAGTCTGCCTCAGGTCTTCTTTCCCCTTAGGTATCGGACAGTCTTGCTGCTTCATTTCCTTCAGCCCTGTTGCAGCAACATGAAAGCCTGTGGCTACCCTGTCTTGTGCTCTGCTTTCTTTTATCTCAAGTTTCATTTTCTTCATGGAACTTGTTATCACTCAAAATGCTGCATTTTTGGATATGTTGCTTTCTCCCCAGTCCCATCAGAATACAGGCAGCGTAAGGGCAAATTTTTGTCTGTTTTGTTCATTGTTAAATCTGTAGTGATTAGGACAATGCTTAATATACAGAGGGCAGTCCTTTTTAGGTAAAGTCTACCATTTGTTCAGCAGTGTGCTATGTTATTAACTTTTTAAAACTTTTTGACTTGAGTAATTATTAATTATAATTTTTAGACTTCTGTGGTTTTTTACTATCCACGAATGCATTTTCTTTCTGCTTTTGTACTTTCATTTGTATAGTTTGTTTCCTTTTTGTCAAAAACATTGAAATCTGAGCTTTTGTGGAATTTATGATCTTCCTCCATATCACCAACTCCTCTTTATACTTTTCTTGGATTCAAGGAATTTATACTTTAGGTGTGGTCTTTTTTTTTTAAAAGAGATCTTCCCTGAATGCCCTGTCTAAGATAGTCTGTGCCTGTTTCTCATTCGGTCCCCTTATCCTTCTCCTGTGTCTTCTTAACATGGCTGCTGTCTGACGAAATCGTGTATATTATTCACTGATCCATTGATGGTCTTTCCCAGTGGCCCTGAATGTCTCTGAAGTCCAGAACTTTATGTTGTTCGTCACTCTGTCCTGAAGCCTAGAACAATGCTTCTTGTGTAGAACTCAAAAATATTTGTAGAGTAAAATAATGATTTAATAAGAAATATATATTTGGTATATCTGAATGCCTAATTTTTAGTATCTATACTTGAATTCTAATTCTGTAACTTTCCTAAATAGATGCCATGATCTCTCTACTCTTCGTTTCCTTGTTTCTAAAATGAGAATTGTAAAATCTGCTTTGTAGAGTTGTGGATGTTGAGGATGTGTAATTCACAATGTAGTATCAGGCATAAAATACTCAGTAATTGATTTCCACCATTATTACATTTTCTTTTACTGTCAAATTTTATCTTGGGCTGTCTAGCACAGTACATTAAATATATTCAGTAAGTAAATTTTTTTCATAGTCTTTGGAGTTTCCTTGATTTCTTTGGAATCCCCTGTAGTATTGGTATTTCCTATAGTATCTATTTCCATTTTCCTTTGGGAATAAGCACTTAATGTTTATTGGCATCACAATTTAAAATAAGTATAAAACTTTTTAATACTCATAAATTAGCTAATAATTAAAAGATAGTATTTGGTAAAGTTAGAGTAGTAAACCTAAGAAATATTTTTTTTAAAAAAGCGCAAGTGTAGTATTTAAGTGTATAGCTAGTTTAGTTGTAGAGCACTTGTCTAGCATACATGAACCCATCATGAGTTTGTTACCTAGCATTAGGAAAAAAAGGTAAAGGGAATCTGATAGCAAATCTTTTCAATATATCAATATTAGTAATATTCAAAATGCACTTTTTGTTTTTATTTGAGACAATGTCTCACTGTCTAAGAGGTCCTGAACTCACTGGTGTAGCCCAGGCAGGTCTTGTACTCAGGACAGTCCTCCTGCCTCGGCCTCCCTAGTGCTGGGATTGCAGGCATATGCCAGTGTGCTCAGCTTTACGTGATGCTGGCGAATTGAACTCAGGGCTTTGTGCTTGCAAGGCACGCACTTTTACCTCTGTGCCATTCCTCAAGTCCCTCCCTCAAAGTGCCCTTTTAAGACTTCCACGTTGTTGGATGGTACAGTATACTGGTACAACCATTGTGGAAAGTGATATGTAGATTCCTCAAAAAAAAAAAAAAACTGAAAATAAATATTCCATTTGACCCAGATACACTTCTTTCAGGTATCTTCCCAAAAGAGTTAAAGATAACATAATAACAGTGATGCATGCATGCTCATGTTTATAGCAACACAGCTGTTCTGTTCATCAACATGTGAATGGATAAAGAGGTGGTATCTGTCTACACGCAGTGGCCGACTTGTCTGCCGTATAGAAAGTTAAATTTTAGTTATTTGAAGGAAAATGGATTCACTTTGGTATCATAATCTTAGCAAAATGCATCAAACACGGGTGGTTAAGTATCACATGATTTTTTCTAATATGAGAAAGTTTATATATATATAAAATTAAAACGGTGATAGGAAAAAAGTGCCTTTTAAGTCAGAGATCTGTACTTAAATTTAGATCTGTACATTAATAAGCTTTCTTTTTATTGTAAAGGGGATTGAACCCAGGACCTGATCTACACTGAACTGCATTCCCAGTCTTGTTTTTTTATTTTGAGACAGACTCATTACCCAGGCTATAATCCTCTTAATCTGTACCTCTCAGAGTGCAAGGGCCAGCTTCAAGGTCCTAGGATAGCTAGAATCTGTTGATTTTATTACTGGGAAAAGAATGATACTTGTAAAAATTACACTGTGCTGGTACTTGTTAAGATACTGCATCATTTAAAGGTGTCTCATTTCTGAAAAAAAGTATGCTTTGGTATTATGCATTCTATTCACTACACAGTTTACGCGTAAGAATGCATAGTCTGTTAAAATATTTTAGACGTTTTCCCAGGTATCTCTTTTTCGTGCTTTTAAACATCCGAAATAATGATACTTCCATCTCTTTATTAGGAAGATATGCAAACCAAAATACTTAAATAAGACCTCAGTACGTCCTGGCCTTAAGAACTGTGGGGATGTTAATTGTATTGGACGGATCCATACTTACCTGGAGTTGATAGGAGCAATCAACTTTGGATGTGGTAAGAATAAAAAACCAACAACATTTTGCTTGATGGTTTTTGTTAATTTTTTTATTTAGAATTCAAATAGATTTAAGCATGTAGCATTGAGAGATACAGTAACATTACAGAATAAACTTACTAAGATTTTGAAGTCCAGTCTAGTGGCATATACCTGTAATCTCAGCACTCAGGAGGCTGAGTCAGGAGGATTGTCATGAGGTCAAGGCTAGCCTGGGCTACATAGTAAGTTCAGTACCAGCCTAGAATACTTAATGAGATCCTGTCTCAAAAAAAGAAAGAAAGAAATGTTTTGTTGTAAAATAAGATTTCTGCTGATAAACTGTTTCTTTTGGATCTACAATGAAAAGTGAAGTTAAAATTTTCTAGGTCGTTGAAATCTTTAAGAATATATTTCTTTGTCAGATAAAATTAACATACTTTTATGAAAAGTCTAATAGTAGTCCTCTTGATTTTCGAATACAAGTTGAAGCCAAAATGATGCTTTGTTGGGGCATTTTAGCTTTCTCAGCCACTAATTAAAAATGAAATCCTGTTTTTTGTATTATACTGCCAAAATTAGCAGAGTGGGTTTAGCATTTTTTATATGAAATGGATATAGTTTACTATTTCTTAACTCCATTTTATTGAAATTTCCTTGTAGTAATAGCACTGCTTTGTTGGAGAACAACCAAGTAGCATGTCATATGTATGATTATAGATTATTTTATCTTTGCTGAATCCCATAGAGCAGGCTGTATATAATCGGCCACAGCCAGTTGATAAATCGCGTATGAGAGACAGAGGAGATGCAGTAGAAGCGTTCCAGCTTGCCCAGCGTCTGCAGTCTGTGGTGAGTAGCCATCTTTCTTATTAAACCATCTCTCCACATTATTCTTTTCTCTGTTTATTAAGAAATGTCTGCTTCTCTTTAATGGCCATTTACCTAAAGAACGTGCTTGCTGTCATACTTTACCTTAGCCATTTACCTAGCCATTTACGTTTTCTATCCCCTATTCAATTTCATGTTGCTTTATGGGGCAAAACAAACAATAAAACATTTAAAATTCACTAGTAGTCTTTGTTGCAGAATCATATGTTTTGCTCAAGTGGTCTTGGGCTGCTTGCTTTGTTTTAAACTGTTGAGTTGTTGGAAAAGTCATGATCTATGTTGTCTTTCTCAGAGGTCATGTGTTTACATAAAGAAAAAAGGTCCATCAGTAATGTATTGCCTGTTTTGTTCCATTACCGTTTGTCATCTTTCAGTGAACTTCGTAATTCCTTGTTCATACAAGGTCTTTTCTGTATTAGTGAAAAACTGAACAAGGTGCTAATTTATAGCTTAATCTAAACTGAATGTTGTATTATGCAAGAAGTTTTGAAGAGAGCAAAACAAATGGAAATGTGAAGGTGAAAGGTCGTTCGAGTATGGTGGATGTGGCAACATAACCCATCCAAGCTCCAGTAATTTTTGATGGGTATCAGACTTGTGTGTGGTCTCATGTTGTCATGTTGGAACACGACTTCTTGATGATTAACAAGGTCTGGATATTTCTGGATGATGGTTTCTTTCTAACTGTCTGCTGCCAACAGTACACGTTTAGATTGATTATTGGGTTCCTTAGTAGGAGCTTGAATAAAACACATCATTAAAATCCTACCATAGTGAGAACATAACCTTCCTCTGATGAGTATCTGCTTTTGATGCTGTTCAAGGCAAATCACAGTGGAACCAAGACCATTTGCACACTACGTTGTAAACAATCCACTTCTCATCACCACTTACCAGTCACTTCAGAAAAGGTTCATTTTTCTCACACGTAATGAGTGTATCACAGATGTGTACACACCATCAGTTAAACTTTTACGCACCATCAAGTAGACTTTGAGTTCACAAGGAACCCAAATACTGAGTTTGCTAATGTGTCCCAACTTCTTCAGGTTTTCATGGATGCTTGAATGATTGATGTTCCATGTTTCTACAATCTCTGTCATGTAATGTGGGTCTGACTCAGTCAGTGCCTTTACTTTGTCATCATCAACCTCAGTGAACCTTGCTAACTGAGGAGTATTGTTGAGATTAGAGTGACTGGAATGGAAGTTTGTTAACATTATTGTCACTGATACTCTTTTAGAGTACTTTCACAGAAAGCCATATACAGCTTTTCACAATGTTGATGTGTGTTCTTCCCTCTACGGAAGTAAAACTGTAAAATATGGTGAAAATGGAGTATGGTCTTCCATCTTCAACTTGTAAAATTTTCAGAACTCAACCAAATTGCTCAGGTTTTTTGGTTTTTGGTTTTTTGTTTTTTTTGTTTTTTGGGGTTTTTTTTTTTTTTAGAATGAAGCTAGAATTGTCAGCTGTTAGATGGTATAGCACTAACATAGCTGCAGCTAACTTTAGTACTCCTAAAAATGAGCTAACACCATCTGTTGGAAAAATGTGTCATGATTTTTTTCCAACAACCGTAGTTCAGTGATTAGAGCCCTTTCCTAGAAAGGATGAGACATTGGATTGATCCCTCGGCACCACATAATAGCTGGATATGGTGGCTCACACCTGTAATCCCAGCACTTGGGGAACCTGGGGCAGGAGGATTGCCATGAGTTACATAGTCCAGGACCAGCTTGGAGTACAGACACTCCATTTCAGGTTGGTAGGTAGGCAGACAGACAGATAGACATAATATAGTAAAGTTCTCTCTTTCATTTTATTACTTTTGTGTATTTAAAAATTCTTACCTTGAAAATCAGCCATTTGAGCCAGGCCCGGTGGCATGGACTTGTAATCCTAGAACTCTGGAATGTTGAGGCAGAAGTATTGCAAATTTGAGCCCAGCCTGGGCCACATAGTGACTTAGTGAGACCTTGTCTCAAAATGAAAATGAAAAATTGGTCCAGGGATGTAGAATAATGCATAGGCCTTGGACTTGTTCTAGTACCACCAAAAAAAAAAAAAAAAAAAAAAAAAAAAATTGTCATCCTAGTGTTTTAGCTCCTACATGATAAACAAAAATGAAAATTAAAGAATGCAAGTGAAATACAGAAACTCAACACTTATCTTTTTTTTTTCAAGGACATCCCCAATGGAACCACCCGGCCCACCCCACTTGCTGCCAGGATTCTTATCCTTAGGCTGCCATCAATGTTTTTCTAACCAGAGTGCTACCAGTTAAACATAAATTAGGCTGTACCAGGTAGCACAGGCCTGTACTAGCATTCTGGGAGGCTGAGATCGGTAGAATAGAAGTTCATGCTCAGCCTGAGAAATAAACCACTTAATGAGACCCTGTCTCTACATCAAAAATAAAAAAGTGGGCTGGGAATGTAGCTCAGTGTGAAGGTCAAGGGCTTAGTCCCCTATACCCCCCCCCCCAAAAAAAAAGTGTAAATTAACAAAACAAAATAAAGCTTAGTGAGTTGTTAATAGTCAGATAGTCATCAAAGATTATAGCATTTATATAGATAGTTTTAGGTAATTTTCATTTGGTTTTGTGTATTAATGGGCTGTGATTTCTCTCCCCTTTGTTTTTGTCTCATCACAGCGCAGAAGGAGGCGTAGGGTCCGAGACCATTGGGGAAACTGGTGTGATGCAAAGGAATTAGAAGGACAGACGTTTGAGGTAACTTTGATCTTCCACATGGATTATCTGTGAAAACTTTTCTTGTCACTCTGTCTTCATATGGCTTGACGTCACCGGTACTACCCTTGCTTCACGTGTTTTCCTACATACGTCTTCATTCCCATGTTAACTTTTTTATCTAAAAGTTTTATCAAGAAACGTGGAAGGCATGGCTAACTAAAAGTTGGACTCATTTTCAGAACTTTCATTCTGTTTCTACATTTTTGCCTCTAGCTCAAGAATATTAGCCAGGGTGCCAAGAACCAGCACAGTAAAATGGAATGAAGGAATAAATATGTATTCATTGGCTTTGAGCAACTACTTATCTATTTGGTTTTGGCTTTAATTTATGAAATGTGGCTAATCTTCTCTAAAGGCATTTCTGTAGGAAATGAGATAAAATGTCATAGTTACTTTTTTGTTTCTGGGACACAATACCCAGCACCCACAATTTAAGAAAGGAAAGCCTTATTTTCTTTTATTACAGAGAAATTTGTATTTTCCCACAGTTTTTATTAGTATACATATATGATACATAATATTTACAATGAACTTGAGTATTTTATGCACGTGTATATCCCATCAGCTTTACAATCCCTTCCTATTTTTGGTTCTCCCACACCCTCCCCACCTCCATCCCCCAACTCCCACTGTCACACCATGTGATTCTATAGAATTCCAGTATTCTGGGTTTCCCAAGTTAGAGAAACCATGCAATACTAGACATATTTAATCTTCTGCATCTGAATCATTTCACACAAATCACCAGATCACAAATCACAAATCTTTAGCTCAGTTTCCCACCCCTAGAATGAGCTACTGTCGTCAAATCTTGATGCCTCTTCTCTGAGTCCAGTAGATCACTTTATTAGATAACTGCCAAAAGTTCTTTTTTTTTCTATCTTTTGCTATATCTTTGTTGAGATTCTTTAACCTGGCCTCACCAGGAATCCACATAAGAAAAAAGAACTATAACAATGTAATTCCTAAGGCTAGTAAATGTGAGAAAGAAAAAGAGAGCAGTTAAATTTCAAATGCCTTAGCTGAGTACTGAAAGGTAATTGTACATTCCGGTTATCATTACATCAGTCAGTTTTCTTAGGATAAACTTGTATCAGGGACCAAATAAGTGAATTGCTACAATAAACAAACTTCAGTCTATATCAAATGGGCTACAGTAAATGAACTTAAATCTATATCACATAAGTATACTTAAAGCAACAGATATGATGGCATACTTAGTTATTATAGAATTTTTTAACTTTCATAACTTACATTTCACTTGCTAGATTTGGTTTAACATTTTGTCTACCTATCCATCCATAAATTCATATGTACATTTTTTTAAGATTTTTATATCAATTCCTCATGTTGCATGTAATTATTCTGTTTTGCAAACTAATATATTATCATAAATAATAATGATGTGGGGAAATTTCACAGATTTTATAAAACAACTCGTACTGTTTTAGAAGTGTATCAATTAAATGATTCAAATACCAGTCTATTTTTTTGTTATACTTTCTCTTTAGATGTTTCCTTTCCTTCATGTTTTTTGGTGCTGCTTATCTCTCTGCCTCTCTCAAAGAGGATAAACTTACAGTCAGCATCAAAAAAGTAGATTGCTACATTAAACAATCTTAAGTCTATATCAGTTTGTTACATTAAATAAACTTAAATCTGTATCACATAAGTATACTACAGTTAAAGCAATGGAGTGGCATGCTTAGTTATTTTAGATTTTTTAAACTTTCATAAAATGTTTACTCACATTTCACTAATTATTAACATTTTGCCAGATTTGGTTTATCCTTTTACCTACCTATCCATCCCTAACTTAATGCATACATAGTTTCAAAGATTTTATTTTTGTTGTTTTTACATTTTCTCTTTAGATGTTTCCTTTCCTCCATGTTTTTTTGGTGTTTCTTCGTAATTTTTCAGGGATAATTTTGCTGGATATAACAACCTGGGTTGATACTTGCTGTCTTTTAAAGCTTGAGAGATCTTGCTCCAGGCTCTTCTAGCCTTTAAAGTTTGCACTGAGAAATCTGCAGTAGTTTGAATGGGTTTGCCTTGGTAGGTTAATGTCTGTTTTTCTTTTGCTGCTTTTAATATTCTCTTTTTATGTTGTATTTCTGATGTTTTGATTATGACATGTCGTGGCAAGTCTCGTTGCTGGTTGAGGTTATTTGGTGTTCTATAAGCTTCTTGAATCTGGAAGTTAAATTTTTTTTTCCTAGATTAGGGAAATTTTCTTACACTATTGCTGTGAATACTTTATACCTTTGGTGCTGTCTTCTGCTCTTTCTCTCACACCCATAATTCTGAGATTGGTTCTCTTTGAATCATCCATCAACTGGTGTATGCAGCTAGTTTGCTCATTTCTAACTTTGGAGACATGCCTAATTATATCATTTGTTTCCACAGCTTTGTCTTCAAGGTCTGAAATTCTGTCTTTACAATATGTGTGTTGTCTTCCCCTATTGTACATATATTTTTCATGTCCTCAATTTCATCTAGATTTGTTTTTAGATTTTCTACTTCTCTATTAAAATGTTCCTTCATATCTTGCATTTCTCTATCTACCTCAGCCAACTTTTTATTTGTGGCTTCAATATGTTCAGTGAGCTTTGTCTCTACTAGGTCCATCATTTGCTTAGTAAGATCCTGTTTAAGCCTGCTGATGATTGCTTGCATTTCTTTGAAAATATCTTGTTTGAATTGGTAGTTTAACCCATTTATTTGCTTTTTGACTTCCATCCCTATGAGTTCCACTATTTCAGAGTCGATGCTGTTAGTCTCTAGGGTCTCAGTCATCTCTGGGTGCCCTGTTGCCTTATCTTCTTCCCATGTTTCTGGTGTTGAGGGACTTAACTTTAGAGGCTTAGCTGAGAGGTTTCTTTGAACAGTTATGATGGTATGTGGTGGGGAGCCACAATTCCTCTTAGCTCTGTGCTAGGAGTAGGCAGTGAAGGGGACCTGATAGTCTGCTGACCTTTGAGGTATCTTGTTCAGGCCCAGCCCAGTGAGCAAAGCTCTCCCACCTTTCCTGGCTTCCCTCCCCCCAGGTCAGGGCTCTCTACCCTTAGAGGTGAGCCCACTACACTGAGCCATTCAGAAGATCAGCAGCCTTTTTTTCTCCTCTTTTCTCCTCTGTCTGCTTCGTGTGCCATTTACTTTCTGGGCTCTGCTTAAGGGTGACCCTAAAAGCCCTGATGTGCTCTTCTGAGCTTTCCTTTACTCTAATGGGTTCAGTCTTTGGCTTTTTTTTTTTTTTTAAGGGCTCCTCCATATGCCTGTTAGGCTGCAGAGTGCTGGTTCAGATCTGGGCACTGGGAGGCCTTTGCTAGGGGGAACACACATTGCGTTTGTAGTATGCACTACCGGCAGGTTTGTTGTTCAGATGCTGGGGCTACCAACTGCTCACAATTCCCATTTCTCCCAGATTCACACTTACCTCAGACTCAGGTTCTGGCCTCCAGGCTTTCCTCCATCTGTGGTCTGTGAGTGCCCGCAACTCAGGACCACACCAAGTCAGCTGCTGTTTGTCTCCACTTCTGATATAACTTCAGAATTGCTGACCTTCCCGTAGCCGCCTGTCAGTTGTTGGGGTGCTGCTTCCTCTCCTAGCCCCATCAGATGTTCTGGGCTTCACGCAGGTGTTCCTACTTCTGCAGATGCCTATGGCTCCCAGCCATTTGCAGCCCGCCTGGGGCGCCTTTTTAGGCTGCTGGAGTTTTTTCTCTGCTTTCAATGTTTCTTCAGAATTTATGACCTAGCCATGGCCTTCTTTCAGTTGTTGGGGTGCTCTTCCCTGTTCTATCTACATTTTATGACTAAATTCTCAACTTTTTATGTGGGTCAATGAGGAGATATTATGTAGCTCTGTTACTCGGCTGCCATCTTGACCTGGAACCAGGAAAGGCTTATTTTAGCTTACGGTTTTAGAAGGTCACAGTCCATTCATGGGCATCCTGCAGTAGTGGAAGCACATGGTGGAGGCTGAGCAGGAGAGAAGTTGTTCGTGACATGACAAAGAGGAAGCTGAGAGCATAAAGAAAGATAGAGCTAGCATATTTCCTTCCAGGTCAAAACCCAGTGACCTGCCCTCTCAAACCAGACCACACCTTCCAACAGCACAGGAAATCAGTGGATTAACCCCCGTGGTAGTATCCCCTTCCAAACAAGAGGCTTTGCGGGGACATTCTAGATCCAAACCATAGCATTAAATATGTAAAGGTTTCAGTATTAAGTACTTAATAAGCCTGAGCTCATAAAGTACTCAATAAGTATTTTCTTTCTCTTTTTCCTCACCTGTTCCTGTCCCTATTCTCATACCTGAGCACTCTTCTAATCATAATAATAGTTTTTTTCCATAAGGGAAGATAAGACCTATATTAAATTTTAGAAGGTTGGTCCACATTTTTTTTGTTTGTTTGATTTTGGTGTTTGTTTTTTTGGTACTGATTCAGGCACGGGACCTTTGCACTGATCTGCATTCCCAGCCCATTTTTGATTTTGAGTCTAGTCTCACCAAGTAGCTAAATTTCCCAAGCTGGGCTCAAACTCGCTATCTTCCTGCCTTTGTCTTCTAGAATGCAGGAATTACAGGCCTACCATACTGAGATCAGTTTAGTCCAACAATTATAAAGTCCATCCGAAGCTTGTGATCATGGAAGATTTCACAGAAGATGTGTTTGATGCAAAGGATCAGTGTGAGAATCATTTCATAGATGAAGCTAGCCATGGTTGCCCATACCTATAATCCCAGCACTCTGAAAGACTGAAACAGGAGGATCACATGTTCAAGCCCAAAATAAAAAGTGAATAAAAAAGGCCCCTGTACTTTTGTAAAAAGGAAAAAAAAAAAGATACAAATGAAAGCATTCTAGGTTGTGGGAATGGCACAAGCAAAGATACAGATATGGGAAACTGTCAGGTATATTCTAGAAACCCTAATAGTTCATTTTGGTTAGAATATAACGTTGGTACTAGAAATGAATAGAGTATACCCATTAACTTATTTAACTTCACAGTATTATTATGACTTTGTTAATACTTCTTTTTTTGAGACAGGATCTCACTCTGTAGTTTAGGCTAGTCCTGAACTCACTATATAACCCAGGCTCGCTTAGAACTCATAGCAGTCTTTTTGCCTCCGTCCAAGTGCTGGGAATACCGCTGTATGCCATCACATCCAGCTAACTTTTAATGTGATGTTGGGTAATCAAACCCAGAAACACATGCCAGGCAAATACTTTAGCCACTGTGCTTCACCCTTATTCCCTATTGTTCTGTTTTCAAAGATGAAACTGAAGCATGAAAGTTTTGGAAGTTGCCTGTGGTTGTCCAGTGCTAATGAAGAGGAGAGTCTGGCAACCCTGTGCCCCACCCCCATACTGGAGATTGAGCCCAGGGTAGGGCCTTCCATGTACTAGGCAAATGTTCTACCACTAAGCTATACCCCTAACTGACCCTTAGAATTTTTGTTCCTAGTTATTACACTGTAGTGTTTCTCAGTTGTGGAAAGAAAATTCAGTACAGTAGTACTTGGTAACTAGAGATTCTGATGGTTTTGAAGGGGTGTGATTGGTACCATTCATTAAAATGGGCAAGACTGGAGGATTAAATTTTCTGTTTGTAAGACTATATATTTTGAAACACTTTCTGTAAATATATTATTGAGCGTTTATATTTGTTATTAGCAAAAAAGGCTCATTAATACCATTTTTGTCTTGTTCTAAGTTTGATTTTAAAGGATGATTTTTATTAATTTTGCCCCTCTGTAGTTAAAGATTCTGATAAGCTGGTGTTTCATTCTAGCATCTCTCTGCCGAAGAGTTGGTAAACAGAAGAGAAGGGGAAAAATGCAAACCTGTTAAATCTTCAAAAGTGTCAAGACCAACAAAAAGGTACAGCATTATGTATATAAATGTAAATTTTCAAACTTTCCATACATGGTTAGAAAATGTATGGAAGAATATCCAATACCAGCACTACACTGTTCACATAAATTCTATCAGTAAAAACTTTTTTTTTTTTTTTTTTATTCATATCAGTTTGGAAAACCTTAAGTTAAAGGACTTAGGGTTCAGGTTCAGTGAATAGGAAGACCTTGTTTATAAAGTGACCATTCAACTCTAGACATTATGGATAGGCAGCCTCATGAAATGATTGGTCCTCTCTTTGGGCTGAGCCTTAACAAGGTCATGTGGGGTTTGTGTTACTTTTTGTGTGTATATAATAAACTAAAATTGGTACTATCTAAAATTACAAATAAGCTATATGCCTTAATTTCTATAGCTCTCACTTCCTTCAGGTGACCATTGAAAGTGTCCTTTTTAAAAGAAAATATCCAGGAAGGCCACTAGATTATTTTTCTGCCAGTTGTATGACGTTGGGCCATAAGTTCCAATTTCTAAATTTAAAATAATATAGCTAATATTAGCTGTGTTTGAAGCACTTCATCTAAAGTAACTCATTTGATCTTTATAACAGCGCTCTGCCATTGTATAGATAAAAACTAAGAGCCAAAAAGAGATTTAGTAACTGGCTGATGGTATTTAGTGGTCAAGCTGTGATTGAAGTCCAGGCAGGAAGGCATTAAGAACTCGTACTCCTTGTAACATATAATCCGTTACATTATATATGGCCTTTCTGAAATAAAAATGAAAACTTACACTATTGGTAGAAATATAAATTTGACACACTATATAAAACTACATACACATCTTTAAGCCAGAATCATCGACTATCCAGACTTTTGATTGTCTATATGTGAGCCATAATGATTGTGATTTTTGAAGTCATTGTCTAACTTGTCAGCACCTTTTTGAATTCAAGTCTTTTCTTTGTACTGGTGAGTCATCAACATGGCAGTAAGCTTGCCTGCTCTGCTGCTAGTCACCAAACAAGATGTTTAACTAGAGTATAAACCTCAGATCTTACTCCTTTAGCTGTTCGATTACTACAGTTACACTGTATTTCCCCACCTGATGCAGAAGAACGTGTGTAGCTGATGTCTGCTGAAGTTCAGATAAAACATTTAAACATGCCAGCATTTTAGCAGGTTATTTCTGTTAAAAATATTGTGATAAGATTTTTCTTTTACAACGTAATATTTTGATGGAACCCATTGATGTTCTAAGTCTCCCTTTGGTAAAGGCTCATGAAACAGCATAAGTCTTGTAGACTTTTGTCAATATTCCATATGTAGCTGCTCTGTTTCTGAAGTCTGCTTTTTCATATGTTAGCCTAATAATTGCTATTTTTAGTCCTCCTGATTTCTGCTTCACAGTGGCCCTCAAGAGACATTGACAATGCTTCCCATCATTTGAAAGTTCTGATACGAGTTCACTCTCTACTTTTCTCATCTGTCTTCATCTTTAGTTCCTTTTTATTCAATTAATTTAAAGGCTTTTCTTTGTTCAGCTAATTTTTTTTAAATTTTTATTCTGGTCAGATACTTTTTAGTCATTGGCACTTCCTTCTTTTTGGTAGAATGGGAACTGGATAGCCCTACTCTTCTTAAGTTAATTTGTTAATATGAAAATATTCCTTCTTTAATATAACTGAGCCTTAAAAAACTTTGTATTGTTCTTAGTATTTTCCTCAGCCATCAATTCTTTACTGGTTAAAACCCTTCTAACGTTTCTTTTCTGATTTACACATTCTTTTGTATCAAGCTTTCCTCAGGTTTCTCCCTATCTCTTTGTATTTAAAAAAAATTTTATCATAGGACTGTGTATAAAGGGCTGATGAAAATATACAGTGAATGGTTACATTTTAAAATTTTATTACAGTTAAAAACACATTGCCATGAATACCCCTCAAAATACCATTCTTCCTTACCTCAGGCACACTCATCTGATTGTTCTTGCCACTTTCTGAAACAATATAGGAGAGCTTTTGTGAGTGTCTTACAATGTGCGGTCAAAAATGCAATGAATGCTGCTGCTGTGCTATCTAAATGAAAAGGCAGGTTCACAAAAACATGACAGTGTGTTCCCATCCACCTTATCTACCAGATCTGGCACTGTATGACATCTGGCTCTTCTCCAACGTGTAAATGAACAGAAAAGGTGGATGTTTTAAATCAGTTTTGAACACCAAGGCAGCTGTGATAGCACAACTGAAGACAGTCACAAAAACGACTTCCAGAACTGCATGAGAAAGTGCAAGAACAGGAGAAGCATGTTTGAAGGGAGGGCGGGTATTTTGAGGAGGCCTGATGACACTATGTCTTTACTATAATAAATGTTTTGAAATTTTAAACATTCATGATAGTTTTGATCATAATCCATTCATTAATTTCTTTAGCAGAATTGTTTGACATTTATGTATTAAAAATACTGAGTCTGCTGTGTGGTGGCATGTACTGACAGAAGTGACTGAAAACTTCAAGTCTTTCAGATTATGTGTCAGAGGACTAGTTACATTTCACTAACTTTTTTAAACCTGCTTTCTTTGTAGGATACATCTGATCATTTATTTTGTACTTTTTTAGTGATTAAATATGAAATTAAAATAACAGAACTACTCAGTTACTTTTCTCTCAAAGTTTTTTTTTTTTGTCAGCCCTAAAGAACAGTGCTTTCACATGGGCTATATGGAGTGTGCTAAGAAATGGTACTTTAAAATTTTTCTTATTCAGGCATAACTTAGTTTCAGAGGATTGATAAACATTTTCAGTTTTGTAAATGTTTTTCCTAATCTTGTTGAGATTACATTAACTTGTCTTCTTTTGTATATTTTTATCTTTTTCAGTTCATTTGATCCTTTCCAGTTGATCCCTTGTAATTTTTTCAGTGAAGAAAAGCAGGTACCATTTATGTATGAATGTCCATCGTAATGTCAAACGGGAAGTATTTGTTCTTCAGTATGTGTGAGGTGTGTGGATGTAAAAGAATTGGACATAGCAAGGTATACTTAGGGCCGTATGAGTAATGTACATGGAGTGAGAGGGGGAATCTTTTCCTACTGGGATTTCTGGGTCAAGTTTTAGTTTGTTTTTTAAGTTTAGTTTGTGCTGAGCCTTGATTAGGAGTGAGAACTTGGTGGGATAGGGAAATGAGAAAAGGGTGGAAATTCCTTTTGGGGAGAATAAAAATCTCTATTTTTATGCTCCCCATTTTTTTTTTTTTTTTTTTATATTTCAGGAGCCATTTCAGGTGAAAGTGGCTTCAGAAGCACTTTTAATAATGGATTTGGTAAGGATGATCTATTGCGTTGAATTAGTTATTCTGATTTCTTTTCTTGTGTATTTTTATTGCAGGCATAAGAGAAAGTATGGAAGACGTGTATTTTGGATCTTAACTATCCTCTTTTACAAGGAATCTAAAAATATGTCTTTTCTTTTGAAGAAAAGCCAGACAAATGCATGTTTCCATATTTTAGAGAAAATAATTTAATGTGAGTTTTGCAGACTGTTTACCATCATTAACCCTGTTTTCCTTTCTTCATGTCCCATGTCTGCTGCCTTTTTGAGTATTGAAACAAAGCACAACTCCTATAATTTGGAGATACTGTTTAAACTAAACTACCGATACCTCTAACAGTTGTGTTTGTGGTGTTTTTCTATAGAAGGACACAGTGATTTTTACTTTGCATCCTTGTAATGCAGTTTTTGAATAGGAAGATCAAATGATTGATTCCTTCATTGATGCCTCCATTGTAAGTGGAAAAAGTGGCATATTGGAGTATTTCAGAGTCTGGGTCAGAGATTCCCCACCAGCAGTGAGAACAAACCTAAAGTCAAACTCCACTGTGCCAACCAATCCTAGCATCTACTGCCCTGCCTGTGCTATTTTATATTTTGAGAAAGGATAGTTATCATACTTACTCATGACTGCTATGATAGTAAGTTTTGGGCTGGTTTATTTTTTATCAGCTGGGTTTATGCATTTGAACTAAATGTCTTGTATTTTTTTTAGCATGCTCATGTTTCTATGGCAGAAGTAATTGGTCTGTTAGGAGGAAGATACTCAGAAGTCAGTAAGGTAGTTGAAGTAAGTAATTATTTTTAAAAATATTTTAATTACTATTTAGTCCCTCTCCCACCTGAACTACTTGCTTTTATTCAGGGAATATAATTAAAATAATAGTTTTTACCTATGATATATGTGAGAGGTATAAATGTAGGAAGTTTTGTCTTCCTGGAAGGCTCCTTAGCATTTCTTATGCTGCACTTGTTTTCCCATTCATGAAGGAAGAATATTGCCAGGCCTTGGTTCTTCACCCATAAAAAGCTGTAATTCCTAAGAGGCCAAATATAAGTGCTGATTCTTGTTGTTGGTATCCATAACCTTATTGTCATAAGTAATAGGAATATTAAAGAATACCACTATGGGTATTTTGTGCTGTAACTTGGAAGATTAGCCGCTAATATGACCTTATTAAAATAGCAAAATGCCTGTTAAACTCATATATGTCACACTTTTGGAGTATAATTTTTGTGCAAGGAATAAAATTAGCAGGATTTCTGTGTAATCATGAGGATCAATCCTTTATAGGTCTGTGCAGCAGAACCGTGTAACAGTCTGAGTACAGGACTACAGTGTGAGATGGATCCAGTGTCACAAACACAGGCTTCAGAAGCCTTGGCCGTTCGAGGCTATAGTGTTATTGGATGGTATCATTCTCACCCTGCATTTGACTCAAATCCTTCCTTACGCGACATTGACACGCAGGCCAAATACCAGGTATGATGATGGGTATTATGTGGGTAGAATCTGGATTATACATGCCTCCCATTGCTTTCTGTTAATGAATAAGTTTGGGTATTTTTTATAGTTCTAATACTCTTTACAAATAACTTGTAAAGACAACTTTATATTCTTTATAAATAACTTGTTCTTCTAATTGTGAGAGTAATACATGTTTATGTGAGCACCTAGAAAATCAGCGATTTTGTTTGGTACAGATATGAAAGTAGCACTGATAAATATCCCTAGAGCCTTTAAAAATTAATAGGAATAACTACAATAGGAGCTAGAATGTCATTGGAAAAAATTGGAAACATTTTCCGTATCTGGCAGAAAACAAAAACTCGACAGTTATATGTTGATATGTGTTTTTATGATAATCGGCTGTTGTAAATTATTCGCGTGTGAGGGTTATAGCTGAAATGTAGAGTTTGTGGACACTTGGTTTATTTATTTATCAATTGATTGATTTTTTGATTGCTTTACTGGAAATTAAACCTAGAGCCAGTCCCCCCACCTTTTTTTTCCCCTTTTTGAGATAGGATCTCTAAGTTGACCAAGTGGTACCAGAACTGGATATTCTCCTCCTTCAGTCTCCCAGGTGCTAGGATTGCAGGCATGCACCATCATGCCCAGTTGCACTTGACTTTTTTAAGGGTCATTTCAGATTGAGTTGAGCACATTTTGGCCTGAAAATTTTACAGTGCGAAGTGAATATGTAATCCATTTCATTTTGTTGTATGGATATGAAGTTATTAATATACTTGTTTGTTCCTTCTCCCCTATTAAAATATGTTTAGACTATTGATGTGGGTAAATCCTGGCTTTCAGATTTGTATAGTAGAAACTAATTATACTTTTCGTATTGTAGAGTTACTTCTCCAGAGGAGGCGCAAAATTTATTGGAATAATTGTTAGTCCCTACAATCGAAGTAATCCTTTACCATATTCCCAGATTACCTGCCTGGTTATAAGTGAGGAAATGAGTCCAGATGGCTCCTATCGTAAGTTTTCAGTAGTTACAATTTCCTGTATTTCTGCCTTCTTTTTTTTGACTCACAAAGAATTTGTAGCTATGCAAAACTATTTAATAGAAGTTTGTCTGTCAACTAGGGTATTAACAGTGTGCTACCTGGTGTAACTGCCCTCTTCCCTTTCATAATAGTCCCCCACTTAGCGCAGCCACTGGTGAGAGTATTAAAATGGGGAGAAGTCACGCATAAGAAGAACCTAGGCCATGTGCTAGAGATGCTGCAGTGAAACAGTTGTAAAGGTGTTTTTGTAAATGCAGATTGGCTTTTCTTTGATGGCATACAAATGAGGAACAATGACTGCAGCTTGCCATCATCTAGTGATACTAGACTTGTTAATGACTAACTCTGTTTTTACGTCTCTTAATCCTCATTCTATCTTAAAGAATGTGGTTGGTATGGCCCAGAGTACTTTTGGTTCCTGTGGGGTTGGTCTCCTTGTGATCCACTGGCCGGGTGGGAACTTAATACAGCTGACTAAGAAAAGGAATGAAAAGGAAATGGTCAGAAAGTAGCTGTCACCTCTAGGATGTTTATTCTGTCTTCCCTATTCTTACATCATTGCTTAAGTTCAGGTCACCTGCACACCTTCACTGCAGTTGCCACATTGTACTCTTTCTCACTGAATTGTGAGATCTTAGTGAGTATGTACTGTATTTTACTCATTTTTCTATCCTTTCCAGCATACGGCTTAGCATAAAGCACATAGTAAATAAATGTTAGTAATTAACTTCTCATCATGCTTCATCATCTCACCTGGGTGCTGTGTGTTTGGTAAAGACTTCCCAGTACTGTCCTCATCGCATTTACTATTGGTTACTCTATTTTTTGTGCATCTCCAACATTTTTCCTGCCTTAATAGTCACTTTTCTTTTAATACAGTTTCTTTATTTACAGGTCTTGTTAAACTGAGTTTTCAAAGAGCAGAGACCACGTCGCAGTTGTCTTTGTGTCCCCAGTAGCACCTGTGTACTGCCTTGGTGCTCAGCACTATGGGTTTTTATTGAATAAATAAGGTTGACATTAGCTTTAGTCAGGAGCACCCATCTCAGCGTGGAACAGATATATAACATTCTTTGGCTCAGTATAATTTTCCAAATGTTACAGAGTCACAACTAAATTCTTCTCAATGTAAATCATTTTTATAGTTGCCTGTATAGTTTTATAGACTCTGGTTATCAGCTTTTTATTCTGATGCTAATACCATAGAAAAGAGTTACATGTGAAATTTGAATTCATTAGAATTAAAGTTTACCTCATATAATTCCACTTCTAGCCAGAATGAATTAAAATCAATTATCTAGATTTGGTTTCTTTTTAAGAACAACCAAATACTAGACAAGTATATAAAATGATAGCATTTAGGACACAGCTTCTGATACCAAAGCAAGACAATTGTTAAGAGGTAACATACAATTTAATTGATCCCCAAAGTATGCTTGCTTATTGACTTAAGAGAGTGCCCCAAGTATGGCAGAAGGAAGAGAAACCTACCCTGGGCAAGAAAGTTAAGGGAGAGGCGCTGTCATTGAAGACAGTTCTGTTGGGCAGAGCTGCCTCATACATGACTTGCCTGTTGTTAACACTGCATATTCTGTCTTGATCCTTAGCCCTCTTTTTTGGTTGTTTCTCTTGGAAACCTAGTGGGAAAAGTCAGAGCTTTCCAGGCTCCATGGAATACCTTGTGCTACAGTACCATAACTCAAGTTGTACCTTTAAAATATTTCTAATGGCTAAGCATCACTCAGAAACTGTACTTAGTGATGAATTTCTTCCATTATTCAAGTGGATAACAATATTTTGTACCAAAGGGAATCTTCACTTTAGTGCCTTTGTTAACTTAGAAAAATTTTCTTAATGATACCAAACAAAGAGGGTTTATGTATGCTTATGTTTTTCTCAGCCCTTGTTTACCTCTCTTTATTCCTGTTTTCAGCTTTATGAGTAGAAGTCACTCAGCTGCATTTACACCCTGGCTCTCACATTTACTAGTTATTTTATCCCGCACACGGTAGTCTCACCTGTCTCATTCTCCTTTGCTACTTTTGCAAAATGAGAAAAGTGATTACCTTGCTTACAGGGTAGATGGGTGTTAAGAATTGTTAGTGATACATTTGAAGGGTTAGCAAGTAATAGATTTTCTTAAGATCATAGCTGATTTTTGCACTTAATAAGTGATAAAAGCATATCTAATTATTTCATCAAAAGAAATTTGCTTAATAGATTGAACTATACTGAGTCATTTTTCTTTAGTTTCTGGAGATGTGAAATAAAGGAAGGGAGAATTGAAAAATGGAAAAACGTTATGAGCTTGGCATAGGACATGCATTAATAAGTGTTGCTATTAGGATGATGCTGACCTTCAATAATGAGTCACTTGAGCCTTCCCATTAATATGCTGCAGGTGCATTTACATGGAATTTAAATGATATGTGAGACTAAGATGGTTTGCTTGGTGGTATTTTTCTTCTCTGGCTATATGCATTCTGCCCCTTGATTTCCTTTTCTGCAGAGTTTGCTTCAGTGCTTCGGCTAAGGTGCAGTTGTTGCCGCCCCAGAATTGACCCTGCTCCCTTTCTTAGATTGGCAGTTGTGGGGAGGTGGGAAGAGTTTGGGCTTGCCGGTCAGGCAGACTGCTGGAACTTCAAATCCAAAATGTGACTTTGCCCCCATCCCCTGAACATGTTGTTACCCTTCCTCAGCATTGATTTTCTCCTCTATAAAATAGGAGTAACACTACCTACCTAATAGCATTGTTGTACTCTTAATAATCTATGTTTTAAAAAGAATCACTGGGATGACAGTATGTCTTTTGTCTAAGATAGTCCCATTTAAGCTTGTGGTTCCAGCATAGTTATTAATAGTGCCCCTTTTATTCAAGAAATCTCTTGGTTTGGATGATAAATTGCATGATCATTGTACCTCTCCCAGTGCCCTGCGTAAAATTGTCGTGACAGTGGTACTTTTACTTTTCTTCATTATTATTAATAGCTTGTCAGTAATATGCTTGGTGGACCAAGTACAGTGAGGCAATAAATATTTAATGAATATCCACTATGTTTAAAGTGCTGCTCAGCTGGTCTGCCAAGCTGTGGTTTTAAAAACACTGGAGGGAATTTTAACTAATTAAAAGGAGGTTGGAGGTCTTAAGACATAGTTGATGAAAATGTACTTTTTTAATGCTTTTTTTAGGTTTACCTTACAAATTTGAAATACAACAGATGTTAGAAGAACCTCGGTGGGGATTAGTGTTTGAAAAGACAAGATGGATAATAGAAAAATATAGGCTCTCCCCGAGGTATGTGCTGTGGTTGGAGATGGCTGCACATCTGCAGTGTTTCTCATTAAATTATGTTTCAGAGAAAACCCAAGTTAAATATAAAATTGTGATGTATGGCATCAGTGATAGTTTATTATATAACTGACTCCTTTATAGTGTTTGTTTCATCAGTTCGTTTTCGTATTTCTTCCTGCAGCAGTGTCCCTATGGATAAAATCTTTCGCCGGGATTCTGACTTGACTTGTTTGCAGAAAGTAAGCTGCCTTCATTTTAATTGGCTCCATTGTTCACAGAGTCCAAAGCTGTTCATCACGGTGTTCTTTTCTGTGATGCCTAAATGCTTTGTGGATATACTTTCAATATAATTCCTTTATTGGTTTTTTCTTTCTAAAAACTAATTTCTGGGAGATAGTAATATGTTTCATTGCACAAGCTTGGACATAGAAGTAATACTATTTTAGAATAAGTTTATCAGTGTTGACTGATAAATTTCTTACGGTGCACAGTGGAAAACATTTTTCTCATTTTATTAAATCAAAAACACAGTTCTCTTTTAGCTTTAACAGTTGATCATTTTTAAGTAATATAAATATGATTAAATTTAAGTGGTCATGTTATTTAACTTTCTGGTAGGAAAGAATGTTTTGAATTATTTCACTTCTAGTTTTGCTTCTGTATTGAGTCAGGACCGTCAGATTGACAACACTTGTCTTTTCTGATAGCAGCTTGGAAACAGAAAATGTAAATGTTACGAGTTTTGGGGTTTTTTTACTTGCAAAAACTTTGTCACATCCACCTTTTTTGTATTCTATTCAAAACTTGAAATGCACATTTACAGAAAATAAATACTGTCTACCTAATTTTCAAATAGTACTCTTAACTTTTTTTATGTACAAAGTTGCCTTTTTAAGCTTGTGTTGAAGGGATTATACCCAGGGCTTTGTGCATGAATAATGCATTCTACTATATCCATAGCTCTTTATTTAATCTTCCAAGATGAGTTTTTTTGGTAAATTTAGTACTAAAAAAGAAGTAAAGTCACAGACTTACATGTACAACCCTGGATTTGTGTCTCC
>PVKB01005904.1:0-80817 GCA_004027205.1 Ctenodactylus gundi
TCAGTCCCAACCTTCCTCAGTTACTTCCTTTCAGGGGGTAGGAAAAATCATTGTGGGTTTTTGTGGTATTTTTTTCTTTCAAGTTTTACAGTCCGTGGAGTACAATGGTGTACTGTGTGAATATTTGTAAATATAGCATTAGACACAATACAAATTTCAGTTTGGAGCATTAAATTCAAGGGATCTCTTGTAGAGAGCACTGTGATTATAATTCACCATAATGTGTTGTTTTTAATTATCTTTTTACTTTTTAAACCCTTTTCCCTAAAATTGTTCTTCTTTACTAGCATATATTCTTGAAAGTCACTATCAGTAGATGCTAAGTATTCTTACTGCAAAAAACTTGCTAAGTAGGTGAACTAATGCATGTTAATTGGATCAATTTGGCCATTCCACAATGTCTACATTATATGCACACACACACACACACACAAATGTATAAACACACACACACACACACACACACATATATATATTTCAAGCCTTCATGTTGTACACTGTAAATATATATATATGTGTATATATATATATATATATATATATATATATGAATAGTTTCTCAATAAAACTATATATGTTTTTTCCCAATTAAAACAAAATAAATGGTATCAGATTGAATTCTCCAGGACTAGTGGACTTAGAGCTAGTTCTCCACAAAATGACTCCTTTACCTTAGATAGATAGATTTAGACATATGTTAAGCATGATAGTTATATATAAAATACAATAATACTATAATTTTGAGCTAAATATAGTGAATATATATCTGTTGTGTGTGTTAATATGGTACTTATGTACATAACTTAAAGTTTATATATATATATGTCTTAAATATTATTATAGGGCCACATGCATGCTAAGCACAAGCTGTATCACTGAGCTACACTCCCAGCCATACGTAAGATTATTTTAACAGAAAATGATGAAATAAGATTGAGACATATAATGAGAATTAAATTGCAGTTCCTCTTTAAAGACTCACTAGGACTAAAGATGAAGAACCTACAGCAGCATCGTACTGTGTGTCCTCAGAGCTCATCTACTGCTTGTTCATGGCTTTGGCAAACACAGTTTATATTACATATGAAGTACTTGGGTACGGATGTAAATACCACTTCTATATTTAGACCCTCATGTTAGGTTCTGCCTAGAGCTCTGTGAACAATTCCTTATTAGAGAATTTATGATCTGCGGTTTGTAGACATGTCAAAAATACACCAAAATGAGTTTATAAAGTCACCTTGAGCAGATGGTTCTTTAACGATAACAGAAAAAAAAAAAAGTCCTGGATGGAATTCCGTCCATAGGACTGCAGTAAGTTGGGGAAGACCCTACAATTCTTACATCAGAGTCTGCACAGCTGTCAATGACAAATAAATGCTAGACAGGAACAATAAATCCTGGAGTTTTGGTTGGAAAATTCCAGGTTGGCGTCCTAGATCACAGCCTCTGGATCTCCTATTTATATAGAATAGAGAGAAATAAACAATTTAAGAAAGGATCACAAGATCAAGGTGATCCTAGACTTTAGGCCCGTGAACCTAGTCTCATTGCAATGGAATTGAGTTTTTGATCAACCTACTATTGATCATATATCCCTTGTAAAGCTATTCTTAAATTTGGAGAGAGGTACAGTTGAGTTCTCCTGGTCCTAGGATGAGAGAAACCTGAGTTTGTAGAGAAGTTGTTCGTGAGACTTAAAAAACACTGGACATAGTTTTGTTTTATTTTTAGTTAGTTGTATATATTTATGAAATACAATGTGAAGTTTCAGTTCATATATAATGTGTAGTGATCAAATCAGAGTAAAATACATCATATTCCTTTGTGGTGAGGACGTCCAATTTCCTCTGTTCTAGCTATTTTAAAATATACAATGCATTACTATTAACTATACTTCCCCGACTGTGCAATAATTGAAAACCAGAACTTATTTCTTTTCTATAACTCTAATATTGTACCTGAGATTGAGTTTTAGTGCTGCTTTTTATATTAAGTATGTGTGTAACTAGATCATTGAATTTATGTTCCCCATTTCCTTAATTTTAAGATAATTTTCTTTCTCTCATTAGCAATATTTTAATTTGGATTTGCCATATCCATTTGTAGGCATTCACTCATAGAAACATATTTAAATGGATACTTTCAAAATTACATAATCACTTCTAGATTTGGTCAAAAGTCATTATGTGTAAATTTGTCAATTGGAATTACTCATTGACCAAAAACAACAACAAAACCAACAACAAAAACTCTGCTTGGGTGTATGTCTGGGCTAATTAATGAATTTTAATCATGGTCAGTGAGGCTTGCTTAGACTATGAGAAATGGATGAAGCAGGTTTTCTTTTTTCAAGTACTGGGGACTGAAACCAGAGCCTTTGCAGTGAGCTAAATCAACAGCTCTTTTTCTTTTTTATAATTTTAATTTATATATATACTTTTTTGAGATAGGATCTCACTGTATAGCCCAGGCACCTAGGCTTTTCCTGAACTCACTCTGTAGCCTAAGCTGGCCTCAAACTCAATGCAATTCTCCTGTTTCATCCTCTCTCTGAATACTAAAATTACGGATAGTGGGCCGGCCACCATACCTGGGTTGTGTGGTGCTGGGGAATCAAGCCCAGGGCCTTAAACTTGCTAGACAACCACTTTAAGAGCTCCACCCCATACCCTTATCTGTGCTTATTTTTAACTTGGAAAATATATGACCATTATCCCCCCATTTTTATTAGTATGTATAATTAATTCACAATGGCTGCATTGAGCTTGAGAGTTTTGCGCATATATGTATCACATCAACTTCAAATTCCCTTCCCCTCCTTTTTCTCCCTCCTTCCCTCTTCCTTATCCCCTTACATGCCTTTCCCCCCCATTTTATTGATATGTATATGTGCAAAATTTAAGGTTTACAATGGAGTTGAGCCTTTTATGCACATATGTATCTTGTCAAGGTGACAAGGGCTTTCCCTTACATGCTTTTTTGAGGTAGGATTAGGTGGCTAAGTTGTCCAGGCTGGGCAGAACTTGTGATCCAAGTAAGGGAATATTTGTCCTAATTCTGATGCCAACATTCTTGGAGTATGTGTGTGTATGTGTTTCAAACCACCAACCTCTTTGGAAAGGACTGAACCCAATAATTGTAGCCCAGGCATGGGTGAGTCATTACTTGTAAGAATAACAGAAAAGCAGTTTTCCAATGCTGAAAGTAACATTAATAACATATAATAATGGCTCAGGATAGTTTGGCCGCACTCATTGCTGTTGGCAAAAACTGTCGCCGAGTGCCAATGCTGGGAATGCTTCTGAAGAGAAGGAGCCCTGACTCTGTTGTCACATTTAACTTTTTGAGCTTCTTAATTCAGGTGATGTATAAGGTCTTCTTTAAAGTTGAGGCAGATTCACCAACAGTGAGGTTCCAGAAACAGTCAGCCTAGTTGTTCACAAGTTGTGTTTGCGGCTGAAGTCTGGAGTCCACACGTGTTGATAGACTTCCTGATATTTTCACTAGCATAAGCTCCTCTTACCCTTGCAAAGAATGTGTGAGATGCATCCTATGGCACCACTTCTCATAGATGGTATGCTCCAGGAGGTTAAGGATCTCATCCAAGGTCACCCAAGGATGGCACAACAGCATGGGAGGTATTTCCATGTAAGGCCAATACTAAAGGGCTCAACAATAAAGATCTGTGAAGCAAGACCAGGTAGAAGATGCCTGATGGTGAGGGAGAAAAGGTGATGCTAGTGAATAAGGAGAATAAGGGTCTAAGGAAAAAAACCTAAGTGATGCCACACAGGTGTGCAAATCTGGCAATCCCAGGCTCCCCGGAGCTTCTACTGTAAGGACAATCCTCGTATCCCCTTGGTTGGGACAGGATGGGAGGGAAAACACGCTTTTCAGCCACATCCACTCAATGTGAGAGCTGAGAAACCCTGTAAGAGCACATGTCCATGTTGGGGTCTCCTCATCATAAGCTCTTAGTGGCTTGCTGCGTTGGGCCAGGCAGGTGGCCTTTGCTTTTGAGACAGGCATCTTTTAGTTCAGTACGTGTTTTATTTTTTGTGCCCACACACTCAATCTCTCTTTTGTCTTTGATTCCCAGCTTAACCCAGAATCAGAAAAATATAGTAATAAGAGCAGAGACAGGAGCACATAATAAAAAGCATAATAAATCCATGGGGGTTCTAATATCAACTCTTTACTTGCTGACTGTGTGACCTTAGGGAAGCTACTTAACTTCAGTGTCCCTCAGTTTACCACTCTGTAAAGTGGCAATAACAGTAATAACCATCTCATAGTTAAAGGGAGGAGAAAATAAGTATAAAAATGCTTTCTTTCCCTGGGATGACACATTAACTCCCAGAGACTAAGTGCATACTTGTAGTGTCATACTTTAACTTATATTCTTTTTTATTTTTTTAAAATGTGGCTTTCTCTTTTTTTCTTGACTGTCTAATTTTCTTTTCTGTTCTGTCAAAAACATCCTATTCAAATCTAATTTCTATTTATTGTACATCTTACAATCCTGTCTTTGGAAATAAAATGCCTAAGCCAGTGTCTTAGTTACGTTTTCGTTGTGGATGTCAATACCTGACATCCACAAATTTAGGAGAGGAAAGGTTTATTTTAGCTCACAGTTTCAGAAGGTCACAGTTCATTCAGCAGCAGCCAGCAGCAGTGGAAGTACATGGCAGAGGCAGAGGTGGAAGCAGCTGCTCACGACATCACACACAGGAAGCCAAGTCAAGGCAAGTTAAGACTAGTCCTCCAAGGAAGGCAGGAAGCAGCTTATGTATCCTCCCCGGTCTCAGCCCAGTGATCAGCCCCTCCTGGATCCAGGTGTGGAAGGCGTGGTAAACTCCCTCTACGTGCCTGTAATCAAATTAACATGCCTGTAATCCGCCCCTCCAGACTAGCACCCAATCTCCCAACAGCGCGTGGTCCCATAGACAATCTACAACACTGAAATGCATGAGACTTTTGGGGGACATTCCAGATTCAAACCACAATACCCAGTTTTAGTTGTTGCCTAGTAGGCTCTGCTAATGTTCAGTTTGAAAATGCATTTTAAATAGACCCTTGACAACCCCCAAGTGCCACGGAGTGAGTGCAAAAGGAGAATTCCTTTTACATGCCTTTTCTCATGAAAAATAAATGTGTACTATTATTTTGATATTAAAGAAGAGAAAGTTGAGTTTCAGAGAGATTTACTGTCTTGCCCTAAGTCTCACAGCAGGTAGATAACTGTTATCACCACCTGCTGCCTGCTGAGCCATAAGAGCTTTATTTTTCACAAATCATTTAAAGATTCATTTACAAAGCATGTAATAATGTTCCAGAGAATCTGGGTAGTTCAACAAGGACCATGTACGGGCAAATGTTTAACTGAAAAAAGGAGTGCCTAATACAAAGAGCCTAGCACCTGTTCTTTTCCTTTTTTCTTTTCCTTTTTTCTTTTTTTTAAAACTGTATCCCGTGTTTTATGAGTATATATAAGTTACAGAGAAAAATGGGTTTGTTTTGGAATATTCATACACGCACATGTTTTGATTATCTTCCCTTTCCCTTGCCTGCCTTCTCTTTTCTGCCAGCCTCCCCCTTGTCCACTTCCTCCTCTTTAATAATTTCCTGTCTACTCGTCATCTTGCCTTGAATTTTCTCTTTCTCTTTGTGATTTCATACGTAAGCTAAGGTTGGGATCTTTGGATTTCTGAGTCTGGTTCACATCACTTAACATGATGGTCATCAGATCCACCTGTGTCAAATGACATGATATCATTCTTTTTGTGGCTTATGTTCCACACTGTTAGAACACTAATTATCGGAGTGCCTGTGTTTTCTGTGACACAATTCGCAATAAGTGAACTGTGGAAACAGTTGACAGACATGTCCACAGAGGAATGGATGATTGAAAAATGCGGGCTATGTGCACCAAGGCCAGTTCTACCATCTGGGAGTCAGGATCCTTTTCCAGCCATAGAGGTCCTCTGTCATGTCTGGCTAGTCACATCCTCTGTTTAGGTTTTGATTTCTTTTTATCTGAAGAATGGCAATTGAAACATTGTTGGTGTGCATATTTTATAGTGGTGTCAGACTCACAAAGGTGATTATGAGTCTTTAGTCATGATTGAAACATATATTTTATTAACCTTATTATTCATTTTTTCAATCCAGTAGGATTTCTCCTGTTACCGCAGACACAAATTGAGGAATATTAATTTTTTGTAAAATTTATTTTGATTACTTGATGTAATATTGGCAACAAAAGTTGAAGAATAATAAGAGTCTCATGCTTCCTATGGATCAGATTTTGTCTTCAGAAAACAGATCTTCCAGTGTGAAACTGAGTTTTGGGATATTTTTAACCCGCTTCCGAATATTTTAACCAGTTTGTAATCAATTCAGCTTTACTGGTCAACAGAGCAGTGTATTGTTCTGTTTCCTCTCTTTCCCATCCAGGTTTATGTCACCGATACCTAGCTGAGTTTTTAAGATTTTCATTTTAATGAAATTAGCCCCCCAGAAGACGTGTGTAGATTGTATCTTTGGTTCATTTGGTGTGCCGGGAGAAGGGTATTTGGCTGTGTCTTTAATCAAGCCAACCTCAGGCTGTCTCACTGAGAATAACCCAGGTGCTGATCACCTTAATGACAACACTATTTTAGAAAGCATTTTAAGCACATTACACTGTAGGTTATTCTATTTTTTTCCCTAATGGAGCTGTCCTTGAAGGACCATTATGCCATTCCTTTCAAATGTTTAATAAAGCACGAGATTATAATGATCATGCTTGAGAACAGGTTGTGTGCTGCTGGGAATTGCAATAGAGCAATCTTCGATTAAATTATCAAGATGCTAGAATGTATTTTTAGTGGAGTGGTGATGGGGGCTTTCATTAAATTGGTCTAATCAGTATTCTCTAAGATCATCCCTATGATTTTAATTATTATCATCCTAATCAAAACACATGTACTCCTGATTCATTTGTGCCTACTCCTGATTTGAGATCTGTGAAAGTTTCATCTCCTGCCCTCTGCAAGCTTATAATTGGAAACAACCTTGATGCTTGGGGAACCGATGGAATACAGGTATGTTCCTCTTTGGAAGGTGCTGATGAGGAGAAGTCAGGTGGGAGCTCACACATGGGCTTCTCTGAGTTGAAAAACATATTTTGCACTTAGTGATGAATGTGTGTTGGACATATTACTCAGTGGCATGGGAGCATAATGTTGCCTTGTGAGAATTAGTGAAATGAATTGTCGTGGGTGTATACCCTTAGCACCAATCCCTTAGCAAGTGCTCAATAAACAATATCTTTTACAAAGTATATACTCAACATCAAAGAGCATGTTTAACCAGGACATGTTTATTTGTGTCTCACACAATTTCTACACTGTTTTTTTTTATCACATTGTGCTTAGTAATTTAGATATTTAAAAATGTAGAGCCAATGATCTAATAGGGAACGTTGAATTTGGTTTTCAGTATCATAATGTAAAAACACCCTCATTTCTAGTAACTGGGTTATAGTAAGATGATCATTTGTGTTTCATTTTGACTGTCACCTGTAGGAGGCACGTTCTCTGGGTCATCAGGGTCTTTCACCCAGAGGTCAGACTGGGAGCACTCTGTGCAGCAGGCAGTGGTGAGGAAGAGCCAGGCATGTTGCTGCCGGAAGCTGTAAGAAAAGTCAAGGAAGCAGAGGAAGAAAGCAGCAAATGTGGACAGACTGTGGAGTTCCTGAGCCCCGCTGAGGCAGAGAAAGCAAAAGCTGGCCCCAGGAAGCAGAGCTGGACTGAGGGATGCATCCAGCTTTGATAACCATGTAAAAAGCTTAATGAAGGAAGCTGGTTAGCAAATCAACCAAAGGACACTTTCATTTGACTTCAGTCTAATTAAAAAAAAAGTCAACATCTAATCATCTTATGCAGAAATTTAAAGAAAAGGATCCCATGACATATGGGTTTGCTATGGCATACACAGGGCTGGGTTACGATCTCATTATCTCAGATTCCATTCCTGATTAAGTAGTGAAATTATTACACTAAGAATATACTAAAGGAATGAAGAAAAACACTTTAAAAACAATTAAACTTACAGGGTCATAGGTAGTGAACAAGTAACAGTATTTGCTTTGCAAGTTATTGTGTTTTTGATCTCTGCTCCTTTATAATGAAAACCCATTAGTCTTTTGTCTAAAAAAAAAAATTGAGACCACTGAGTCCCACGTCGAAGTATTGACTTCATTCTTGAGTAAAATCTTGTAGCGTTGAGGAAAACACTTCAATTTACATTTGGGGTGAAGGATCTTAAGTATAAAGGAAGAGGAGGAAGGGCTGCTCACACCTGGCAGGTCTTGCTGGCAGAACCTGTCCTGGGTGAGTCTAAGGAACCTCTAATTATACTGCAAGTCATGTTTCTCTTTGTAGTCACCCTAGGGTTTTAAATGTGTGCCCTTTTATTATTGTCATAGCATAATAGTGACATCTAGTTGAGTGGAATGAAAGGAGAGATCAAACCTATTGTGATATATATATATATATATATATATATATATATATATATATATATGGCATATATCTGACCAATATGTTGTACAACCCACTTTATATGAATAACCTAATGTAGTTTTCATGGAATCCCTGTGATACAGCCTCATTCTGGATTGGTGGCCTTTTAGAGGAGAAATGAGCTAACGAACTGCTGATGCCCTCATCCTATACACACCGTTCTGTCCCCCACACCCCCATAGTCAGAAGCCTGGGTCCTATCCGTATGGCTGGCCTATGTGCTAACATCTCTGACTCTTCTGTTTCTATATGTTGCTTTACCAAAAACAGAAAGTAATATAATTGGTTGTAGCCTATTAGATATAAATGATAGTAATACATATCTAGTTTATGACCTTGTTCATTTTTCATCACGCTAAAATAGGAAAAATAAACTGCTTGGCTGTTTCTTGCAATTGAAAATGAACCATCACATTCAGCAAGTAGTATGGACTGCATTTTGAAAGCTTCCATAGAGCATGAGTAATTGGGCAATTTCGCACAGTACTTCTGGCCGATGCATTCTGTAGAACTTTTCTTCTACCTCTTCAAGAACTCTTTGCTTGGGAAAACTCAGTCTGCATGCAGTTCATGTGTTTTTAAGTGGTGAGAGTACATAGTTGCTATCCTTTTGTCTTATAAAATTACTCAAGACTTTTTTTTTCCTTTGTGGGGAACTGCTATAATCTGTCTTGGAAAGTACTTCTAAAATACCAAAAATGAAGTTCTGTTTCCTTCACAGATCGTTGGGTGCTTTGACTTAGCACCTTGCATAATGAATGTCTCATTGGCATACTGCGTAAGCATCGTTTAGTTTCCAAACCAGAGGAAATTTCCTGCTTGCCCAGGAGTTACTCTTTAAAACCACAGCAGTATGCACACAAAAACACAAAGAAGAAGAAACTACAGGGTCCGGAGAGTTAACACAGAGATACTGTCCTCATGAAATGATATGAGTGAATGTAAAAATAAAGGGCCCCTTAATTAAATTTGCAGAAATGACAGTTGATTTCATTACACTGAACTATCTCTCATCCCTAGTGTTGAAATAGGCCAGATTTATCTATTCTTTATGACCCTAAATAGGCACTCACTTGAATTATGGGACATGTGCTCAAATGTATGAATACTAGAATCTACACAAAACCTCAAATTAATTAAAAAACTTCTAGGAACTGTATTTACTACAAAGCTCATGGCATGATAAGTCTTTTCCATGAAGAAAAGCATTCTCTTCTGCCTGCGTCTTTGAGGAAAGAAGAAATACAAAGTGCTGGGATAGTCTGTGTTGGATGAGACCAAATTCTACGGTGACATCACACACTGCAATACAGTACAGACACAGCACAGGTGGCGGAGGGAGCCAGGGCTTCGGTACAGAGACCTCAGAGTGAATTTCCCACACACATGTGTCTTTTCTTCCCATCTAGAATTCTTCTAAAAATGGGAGTAAAGAAATTGCAAGGGCATGAAGTGGGGCTGAGGGTGTGGCTCAGTGGCAGACCCCTGCTCAGCGTGCTGAGCCCAGAGTTCAGTCTACAGTTGAATGAAAGCCTCAACTCTGAGTGTAGCAAAACTTGGCAAATTAAAACGAAACATTATCAGCATATATTTAGAAATGTAGGGATGAATAACAAAAGAAATAACTCCCAAATATACCCTGCTGTGCTTCCTGAAATAAATATTTCATTAAAAAAAAGCAGGAGGGCTCTCTACAAACAGAAACACATGTATTACAGGGACAAAAACCTGGAAACGTCTACCAAGTGCATATCGCATTTAGGGACTTAATAAAATGTGATTGGCATATATTTAATAATGTATTAATTCTGCTTCATAGCAACTAGGACTGCATATTTATAGTAAATAACTTAAATGGATATAGGGTGTACAGTTATGCTTAGCCAAGCCAAATGTTTCATTTTTTCTTAACTTGTAAAATGTACTTTCAATCTAAACCATGTTACATAAATAAACTCTTAGAAAGATTTAGCACACATATGTAGCATATATTGTGTATATATCTTATATCAATAGATAACATCTTGTCTATGTAGTCACTTAGTACAAGAGGCCTTCTTTATGTTTCCTCCTTCTCTTTCTTATTTTCTGCTTTTAATTCTTCACTACAGCTAACTAGAAGTCTTAGATTTAAAATTTTCACTATTTGCCAAGAAAAAAAATAAAATTATATATTTTAAAATCATTATCTATGAGATTATAATATTTAAAGCCATGAGTCATAAAGAGAAAGAAATGTGTTGCCAGAATTATAAAAGTCCAATTTTTGAAGTTTGAATAGTAGATTGGCATCAGGTTTATTGGCATCAATCTCAGACAAAAATAGTATGAAAATATTGGAGAGGAAAATAACTTGAAATGAAAGATTCTATGTGAATCCTACTCTTTTCTATCATGAAATTAATTATAGACACGTCCAGATATTGAAGAATAGGAAATTTATTACTCACCTACTCTAAAAGAACAGTGGTCCTCAGGTGCAAAAGGCACAAGTCAGAAGAGGAAAGATTGTTAATGAATCTGCCTTTGTAAAATTGAAAACATGTGGCAGAAGTCACTAACCATCAATATGGGCTAATGTGTTTGGAATCTGTGTTTCATTAATACCTTCTTCATGTCAAATATGTATGAAACCTATAAAATCAGTATGCAACAGAAAATATCTTAGTAGAAAAATGGACATCAAAAACACTGTAACTTTTACCGATCTGATGAGTGAAAAATGCCATCATTTTTGTCTTTATGCATACTTCCCTAATTCCCAATAAGATTAAACTCAAACATTTTTTTACGTATTTACTAGTGACATGTTTCACCCGTCAGATTGGTAAAAGTTAGTGTCCCACCTGGCCTGAGGAAGCATGCTTGCTTACTCTGGGACACTGTAACACAAGGTTTGCCAAGTTTTAGCCCAACCTGGGCAATTTATTGAGTTAGCAAAATCTTGTATCATAAGTAAATAACGAAATAGGTAGATAAATAAATAATGGGTTGGAACTGTAGTTCAGTGTGAAGACCCTGGGCTCAATTCCTGCTACCACACACAAAAAAGAATGCTGTGTATTGTGTCTTTATGGGAATACAGTGCAATCAGAACTCTCATATGTAGCTTATTATAGTACAATCATTTTGGCAGGTGGTTTGGCAGCATTTATCAAAATGAAGAATGTGCATATTTTATGACCCAGGAGTTCCACTACCAAGACTCCAACACAGAGAAACTTCCACTCATACGCTCGGAAGGCTCACACGGGGCGTTCAGTGTGGCAGTATTGGAAGTACAGAATTGCAACCCCGTTAGCTACTCTGTGGTACATTTGTCTTGCATTGTACTTAACGAATGCGACCATTTGGCACTGAATGTTTATGTTGAAGTGCCCAGATACTACAATTATTGCTTCATCACATACTCCATTTTTTATACCATCATGTAACAGTGACCACTTCAAAAATAAATCCTGTCATAGAGCAATGTTTTGGGAGTGGATTATATATACCATATGCCAGATATTTTGTAGCTTCAGTTACATAGTGCTGGTAACTGTATCACCCATTGTGAAAATTTTATTCTGGTTTTCCCAAATAATCATTGGTTGCAGCCCACAGAAATATGAAATGAATTCTGCATTACTGAGCTTTAATTACTTCAAGAGTAAAGTAACTGTAGTCTTTGGTGTTAAATTCATTTTTAACTATAAAATTTACGTGTGTGTGTGTGTGTATGTGAGAGAGAGAGAGAGAGAAAGAGAGAGAGAGAGAGATTTGTTTTGTTCTGGAAGTAAGAATGATGGAAAGTTATCTAACCCTTACTGAAATGTTAGGCAGGACTGGAATAATCTCATAGACAGAAAGTTCCTTTGCCTTGGTCTTCTATTTGTTGTTGCACAACTACATGCCAAATGACCTGAATATGAGAGAAAAAATTCTCAGTACTGAGCTATTGGCTGCTAACCTGGGGAAAAATGATGATGTCTTCCCAGAAAAGTTTGCACCTCAGATCTGGTCTCCACATTCTTTCATCTGTCCTTGGACCAGCCACCTTGTTATAAGACTGAAGAAGAGACTGTGAGCAGGATGGTAGAGCAGGGAGATGGAATGAGCCCGTGTCCTGTGTGAAGTGACTGACCCCGTCCTCAACCATCCACTCACTCAATATCCTGCTATCTAAGATGATACTTTGCCAGGAAGCTCAACTTTCTATTATTCAAAGCCCAAACGACAACGTTTTTTAAGTGAGCTCACTTTGCAGATTACAAATACACTGAAAGTTACAAATGTCTTTTCATAAGACTCACAATTTCCTCTGAATAAGACAAAACAAATAAACCTAAGAAATAGAAATTATTGAATACTCAAGGTGAAAGAACCGAAGACCAGCTATTCTGGCCTATATGTGCAAATAGGGCACTTGGAAGTCTAGAGCAGGATAGGACTTAGTCAAGGTCGCTCAGAAAGTTTGTGGCTTGTCAAGGTTAGATCCCTGGGCTGTGAGGCCTCTTTGTACTGTTGCTGTATGGTGTTAACTGTCAAAGGAAAGAGTATTTAAGGGGAGAGAGGAAACGGGTATTAAAACAGATAGCATTTCTGTGTGGTCAACAGTGCCTGTTGACTTAACACTTCACAGGATCCTTTTAACCCTGCATCATTAACTTGAAGGAATCAAACAATACAAAGACATTATTATTTTATGTTTCATTTCATAGGAATATACAGTGTCAACACTTCCAGTATGGTTTGTAAATAATTAATGATTATAGGAGCTTTAGAGAGTCTAGGTTCTTTTTTTTTTTTTTTACCAATAAACATGCTTCTGGTTTGATTTACGTCCTTTCTGATTATTGTGCACACTGTGACATTTGTTCATTTCATTTTAATTAATTGTGATATGTTTCAGCCTTAGTTCTGGTGCTAAGTTTTTACATGGTACAATTTTCTTTATGCGTATCTCTTTGTCTACTTAATGTTTAAAATCATTTTTATTCCCACACCTCTGAATATGAATGGATAGGAAGTCCTTTCAGTGATATAAATTATAGCTCCCATCAGCAGTGTGGCTGGAATTACTATTCCAGACTAATGTGAGGATGGAATCTAAGTGTGTAGCATATTAAAAGAATGAGCAAAGCTGTACACACCGCAGTGAGCAGCCTAAATAACAGGTCAAGGAGTTGAGATTTGAGGTCAACATATTATGCTTGGGATGTTTTCATCACATACAAATCTAATCACCCATTAGATCCCATTGTTCACTGGCCACTCCCACTCTGATTCAGTCAAGAGGCATTTCTAGAGCACGTATTCGATACCCAGGTACATATATGACACTTGGAACAAGGTTGACATAGATGAAAGAGTCCAGAACAGAGAAGAAGGAGTAGTAGAAGTATAAGAAGCAATAACACAGCAACCCTTCCCGGGAGGAGTGTCATCTAACAGAAAAGGTGCCTAAGGAGGTCATTATGGAGCCTTGCAAATCTATGGTAACATTGTGACAGAAACTCTTTGGACATGCAAGGCTACACTTAGTTGTAGCTTCTTGGAAGAGGTGATGAGTAAGTTTGATCTTTAAAGATACAGTATGGAAGAGGAAAGAGATAAAAGGAATATTTCAGCCCAGCGGACAATTATTGGTGAAGCAACAGTGAGTACATAGTTGAGGGGGTCTGGGATAGAGGGTATGCCTGCTGAGAAACAGGCTGAAACATGTGAGTCATAGAAGTCTCATGGACTCCAGTAAGGATTGCTCATTTTCTCCACGTATGGCATAATTTAAAGTGGAAGAATGTTTTTCTCATCCTGAGTGTGGTTGACTCAGCCCTGCTTGTTGATCGGTTGCCAGTGGTCTTGTGTATTGTCATCAGTGGTGGCTGGGCCGCCAGGCATGTACACACACACTGAAGAAGATGGACCTTCTGTCATAAAGAAGATAAGAGACTTCAGTTCACTGCTGAGAAACTTCAAATTGAGCCAGGCGTTAGATCACATGTATAGTAATATAAGTCAGGTCTATAATAGCATCAGCAAACCAGCAGGATAAGGTTAGAGATTCTAGTTTTGATCAATGAGTACAAATTACTCTGTTTCAGGTTCCTTTCTAATAGAAGTTAATAGTATAATGACTTTTTTCTGTGAGTCTATTCTTTATTTATCTAATATCCAAGATAATTGTTTTGAGTCTTTGCTATAGGCGTAGCTGAGTCGTTTTCTTTTAAAAACTGAACCTAGTGTTTAGGGAAGAGAATCAGAGAAATCAAAGAAAACTTGTGGGGTTTTCCCACCTTATATTAGTATGGTTTTAAGTAGTGAATATAGATAAAAACCCATGAAATTCTGAACAACCCACTGATGGGAAGTCCAGAATCCTTGAAATCCATCGAGCATAAATTTGCACTGTACATGTATATACTGTGTATCTTCATTTGAGGTGAGAACCCATAGAAAGCTAGAGAAATAAAGACCTTGAAAGTGAGAACTGACTGCAGAGCTCATCTGATCTCAGGCTGAGAGCTGGGTTCTCCCAGAGTAATGAAGTGGTGCTTAGCCGCAGCAGGAGGCCTGGGGCCTTGGCCAGGGAGAAAAGTCAAACAACTGTAAGATCTCAGGCAAGTCCCTTAACTTCTGTTTGTCCTCAGTACACAGAGCTCTGTTGTGATACAAATTAGAAAACACTCATTGATTTTCCATAAAGGGTGAACACTGATTATTATTCCTATCATCATTTCCTATCATAGTAACAGCATTATTACTATGAAACTTCTTGATAATTTATCTAGAACTAGATGAACTTTGACCACTCTACTCATTGTAGAAAAAAAAATTTCCGTGGAAAGCAGTTTGAAAGAAGTAAGATTCAGTAGCACATTTTTAATGTGCTAAGATATTTTCAAATGCTTTCCAGTGTCATTTGCATATAAACAATTTGTCTGCTAATTACAGATGAATTATTCAGTTATTAAAACAGGCCCCACAACATGTGTGGTTGGCAGTATTTTAGTGGCTATTCTTTCATAGTTTGCTTCAGATAATTGATATGTATTTCTACAGAAATACATTACAATTATATAATTTACACTTATTTTCTAACTCATTCACTATCCCCCAGTTCTATCATATTCCTCCCTAATATTCTGAGTCAGTGAATCCTCAGAGTATTTAATTCATCCAGTGCTTGAAATAACTGTTAACTCTGAAATCTGTGAATGGTTGGCGCTGCCCTGTTTGTCCAAATGGTTTCAAGACAAAAGCAAAATCCTAAGGCAATGACTGTCCAGTTTCCAGTATGCAGTGGAAATGTGTCCCAGTTATGCTTGCCAATTGGAGTTGCGAAGAGCTTTGATGGACGCATTTGTATGACAGTGAACAATCCTCAAATCCCCTGCAGCCAACTTTGGAGAATAGCGTTTGCATTTGGTATGATTGTTTCATTCAGTGAATAATTGACTTCCACTGTTACACTGAGCCTCACCCTGAGTATGTAGTTCAGGGTCATGGTGCAGAGAGGAAAGAATCTTAGACCATGTGGGATTCAAATCCCAGTTGTCCTGCTGATGAGCAGTGTCACATGGAATAAATTGTATCACCACCAGTGACATCATTTTGCTCATGGAGGTTAACATAAGGTTGAAAAAGAAAAATCTCTTAGAGTCACTTCTCTGATCTTTTCCCCTGCTCACTGTCCCTTTGACTACCCTGGATGGAAATGGCCTTTTTACATCCCCAGTCAAAGGACCTTTTTAACCTCCTAAATTTTTCTTAGAGTAAGTGAAATGTTCAGCTTGGTCCTTTGCTGCTGTTTATTTCTTCTCGTTTCTTGCTAGTATGTATATGCAGTAGCTGATGGTTACGTTGAGCCTGAGAATTTTGTGCACATATGTATTGTGTCAATTTCACATTCCCATCCCCCACGCCCCCATCATTGGCCGCTCCATGCTGTCCCTTGTCCTCCCCTGACTCCCAACGTCTTACCCATTTGACCATTATCTGTTTATACTCTAGGTTTCTCATAGTAGAGAAACACGGTGATATTTAATCTTGTGAGTCTGTTTCACGTCACTAGCATGCTGATGTCAAGCTGTTTCCATTTACCTACCACTGATTAAAATCTATCTGCCTTTGTGGAACATATTAATCTATTGTGTATTTATACCACATTTTGTTTCCATTGGTCTGTGGATGAATATTTTGTAATTTTCCACAGTTTAGCTATTATTAATTGTGTTTCTATCAACATGAGTATACGTGTTTGTCTGCTGTTGTGTGGTGCTCTTAAGTCTTTGGGAAAGATAGAAGAGGTATTACTGTATCAAATATAGTATCTATTATCAGTTCTTTGAGGAATGTCCATAGGGCTTTCTGTAGTGGTTGCATCGGTTTACAGTCCACCACTAATATAAAAGGGTTCCTTGTTTACCTACATCATCCTCACCAACATCTATTGCTTTTTGAGTTCTTGTCAAAAGCCATTCTCACTGGGGGTAAGTGTATCTCAGTGTTGTTTTAATTTGCATTTCTCTGATGGCTAAGGATGTTGAACATTTTTTTCATGTATTTGTTGGCCACTTGTGCCACATCTGAGAACTCTCTATTCATTTCAATTGCCAATTTTTAATTGGGTCTTTGAGAGGGGTCTATTTTTCTTCAGTTCTTTGTATTCTAATAGTTACTAGCTCCCTGTCATAAGAGTTGATGGTAATTTTTCCCCATTCTGTAAACTCTGTCTTCACTCTATTGATTGTTTCCTATGCTGTATAGATTTTCCCCCATTTTTATCAGTGTGTATGTGTGAGACACAATGATTACATTGAGCTTGAGAATTTTGCACATATGTGTATATATATAAAACAGTAATTTCATATTCCCTAACCCTCCACTCCCTTCATTCTCCTACCCCCTTCCTCATTCCTCCTGATTTCCCACATCTTATCCCTCCTCAGACTCTACTATTTATGTATACTCTGGGTTTCTCATATTAACAAAATCTCGTGATATGTGACATTCCGAGTCTGACTCACTTCACTAAGCATAATACCAAGAACGTGAACAGCCATAGGTGCTGATGAGGTTGCACAGCAAAAGAAACCCTTTTTTTTTTGCTGGTAAGACTTCAAAATGGTGCAACCACTGTGGGAAGCTGTGTGGAGATTACTTAAATACATACCCGTCTAACCCTGCAATACTTCTTCTGGGTATGTTCTAGATTACAAGTGACATATCACAGAGATACATGTATACTCATGTTGATAGCAGCGCAACTAACAACAGCTAAATTGTGGAAGAAAATTTTTAATTAGATATAGTCCCATTTATTAATTCTGGGGTTATTGCTTCGCATCAAGTATCCTATTGTGAAAGTCTTGGCACTCACTTTTATCTTCAAGAGTTTTACGTATTTCCTCTTTCAGGAGGTTCAAAGCATCCATTTTGTGAGGGTTTGGGTGTAGTTTGACTGTGACCCCCAGGAGACAGGTGCTGAACATTTGATCCAGTGTGGCAGTGTGGAGGTGGTAGCTCTTGTGGGATATGGGGCCTAGTGGAAGGTAATTAGGTCATAGGGCGCTACTCTTACTGAAGGATCAAGGTTGGTCTCTTACAGTGGATTAATTCTCATGATAATAAGTGGCCATGAAACAAAGTGAAATGTATTGGCTTACTCTCCTGCTTAGTGTGTTACTATGTGATCCATTCTGCATGTGGCTGGTTCTTGTTCATTTCTCTGGCATGTATTGAGGCAGCCAAGAAGCCATCCTCCGAGTGGGTGCATGCTGGCACTATGTTCTTTGCCATCAGATCTTCCAGCTGAATCAGCTTCTTGTCCTTACAAAGCTCCTGGTATCAGATATTTCGTTGTAACAATGTAAAGCATACAAATACACCTTCCTTTAAGCAAGGAAAGGAACCACCAAACAAACAAATTCAAAGATAGATTCATCAGGGTAAGATATTGCTTTGGAGAATTCAAGAATATCCGTATTTTTGTAAACCACAAAACCTCAGTTCTAGCCCCTTATCTGCAATTGACAAGCTGGGGAGACTTGAACTGTTCTCTGTTTCCCTGGTGGCACTTCCAGAGTGACAGAGATGCTGTGCCCTCACTGCAGGCCCTCGGAGTGTGAATGTGGTGGGAGCATTCTGCCAGTGACCTGACATTAATAAGTTGTATGCCAGGGGAGAGAGTGGTAGAATCTCCCTTCATTGATCACTCTTAGATGTGAATTGATAATATATTTTCTCTGTTTGGTGACTTTTTCTGTGTCCTTAGAGCTTAATGCCTGTATTATACCATATGATCTAACCAGAAACTAACATCCCCATATTTGCACTCTCTTTCTTCTTCATGTATTTATTAGCTGCTCTCAGAGTCCATTTGATTGAGGAATGTTTTTGCCCTATACAATTCTTAATGAACGAGGAACTTCCAAGCTACATATATGTGTATTTAGTCATATTATGTACAGATGTAAATTACATATTTATTTTTCTGCAGAAGTAATCCCGAATTGGCACGCAGTCTCACATGTATGTAGGGACCTTTCCTACATGGTTTCATTGCATCCTTCTCATTTTCGTGTCCACTCACCTACGTGGTAATAGGAACAGCTAGTCATGCGCGCTTGCTCCCTTTTCAACACTCTGAATTTTCTTCTTCCAAAATGATTAAACCTTATAGATGAGTTCTCAGTGGAAGCCCATTTAAAAATTTTTTATGCTTCATGACCCTGACAACACATCAAGAGGAGGTTGTTTAGGAAAACAGAAATTGCTTGCCACTGTGAGTGGCTCTCTTATTATTTTATTTTATTTTTTACTCTGAACCTTTAAAAACTTGTAAGGTAATTATTATACAAAAAAACTTTCTGACCTAGGAAAAACTATTTGTTGAATTCATATGGAAATCTCTTTAAATCTTATTTTTAAAAATCTGTTTTGAAATTAAATTATTGTAAATACCTTGTGTTCTATACACTAGTATAAATAGCTTTTCATATCTGCTCAAGCAGTCAGTGTTTTGTTAGAGTGTAGGTTTGTCTTCTCTACCCTGTCCTATGTTTTAATAGATATATACAAATCCATAAATGCTTTATTTCTTCACTTCAAGTCTACTTAACACTTAAATAATGTCTTGCAAAAATGATAAAACATTGACTATTTTAGCTTAATAATCTCATAAGAAGTAAGAGGCAAATGAGTGAAATCTTTAGTTTTTATTGGTCATAGGATAAAATTTATCTGTGGAATAAAATGAGATACCGTGGTTTAATAGAGGGCTTTATCAAATTGCTTTAATAGAAACTTTAAGAGAGCTTGCTTAGTTTCTATTTTTTACATACTTTTTTCATTAGCTTATTTCAGAAAAAATTAGCAGTTTCAAGCTACACTAGTATAAATTTTTAAAATGGACTGCAGTCATGACCCCTTTCTCCGTATGTGCTGATTCTATTGCAATATGGTCATTTCAGGCAGCGACTACTTTTTGTGCTTTGGAACGCTTAGATCTGCTAGAAGCAGCAGTGAGGCTCTTGCCCTCAGGGAGCTGGCACACATCTAACAACATCTACGGAATTTATGTATGATTCTCACTCCCAGTAGCAAAGCTAGGCAATGAACAATGTTTTAAGAGTGACTCAAAATGACAGAAACATCCAGATTGAGAAAGAGACATTATAAATTCAGGTACTCGTGGCAATGGTGGTGTGGGAAGAAGGCTGAAACTGAGGGGAGCAGGAGACAGAATAGAACTGTCTGGGGCACAGGCCTGAGAATTTGGACTGAAAAGAGAAGATGGAAAGAGGACTTCCTGAGGGGACCAATGCTGGTGTAGATGTTTAAGAGTGCAACCCAGTTATGGCTGCCATATGAAATGCCAGCCACGGCGCTTAGAGGAAGGAGAAGTTTTCTATATTGTGTCTAAAGAGAAAAGTTCCTGTTCAACTCTCATTGTGATAGCCCTAGGTAAATGCAGATCTGGTGGCACCAGGTGTCCAGGCTTCAAATGCAGCCAGAAGCCCAGATTTTGAGGAAACTGTTCTTAATTGTAATGGTTGGCTCAGTTCTTCAAATTACTGTGCAAGCCAAATTAAAGATACCTGCTCATGTGACCTAGACCTAAGAATTACCAGTCTATAATCCTATACAAGATAGTTTGGTTTAAAACCAAAAAGAGAAGAGACTGCAATCAGGAAAGAGAGAGATAAAGATATAGACAAAGTAGATCCATGAAAGCTGTAAACAAGGGCCTTACAAAGAAATTTTCAAAGCAGTGACAGAACTTGGAATTGTTGAATTTATATAAAAATATAAAATTCACGAAGAAGAAGACTGTCCCAAAATTTTGAACTTGGGGTTCTAGGTTGATGAAAACAGAAGAGAGGAAGTTGATGACTTAGGGAGAATAAGTATTAACTTATTATCATGTGTGTTCCAGATTTCATTGAGCTTCTAGATAAATATCCTGAAGCCAGTTGGAGATTAAGTAATGAGAGAGACACGACAATGTCAAAATTGATTAGGGACTTAAATGATCACACACACACACACACACACACACACACACACACACACACGCACACGTACATACATATACACAAATATGCATCTTTTTTCTCATACAAAAGTAATTTATGTAGAACGTTTCATTTTGGAACTTGAGAAATGTAACAGGTTGACTCATTTTCGGAATATGTGCCCTTCTGTGTTTGCATATGCAGATACTCGCCCATTGAAGCATGCATAGTATTGCCATACTTTGCAAATAAAAATACAGGAAGCCCAGTTAAATTTGGATTCCAGAGAAACAATGAATAATTTTTGCATAAGTACGTTCCAAATATTGCATGGGATATATTTGTACCAAAAATTATGCATTGTTCATCTGAAATCCACATTTAACTGGAATCCTGTGTTTTATTTGGTCACAATATGCATGGGGATATATTCAGGCCATCATTTTATTTTGCTTAGACCATTCCGTTAATCTTCTCACTCACCCTCACGTTTCCAGTTTGACCTTTGTATAGGGTGTTGTCCTCACAATGGGCGGGATAATGAAAATCTGACTCTCTTACCTTCTTACCTAAAATATTACCCACCCCACTCTGCCCCCAGTACTCGGAATGGAACCCAGCAGGTGTTCTACTGCAGAGCTACATTCCCAGCCTATTCATTTATTAATTTTTATTTATTTATTTCATAGTCTTTCTAAGTTCCCTGGTTGATCTTGAGCTTGTGACCCTTAGCCTTGGAGTAGTTGGGATTGCAGATGTTCCCCACCATACCCAGCATTTAATGGCTTTTCTCTGTAGTTAGAATAAAACTCAAGCTTATATGCCTCCTTCAGTTAAATGGGACCTCCTCAGTGAGGTCTTTTTCTGATCACTCTAGAGTTTCTCAAGGAGAGAATACAGGTGTTTTGGGTTAAATGATTCTGTATGGAGAGGGCTGTTCTGTGTATTGTAAGATGCTCGGTAGCTTTCCTGCCCTCCAGAAGGTGTGCTCTGAGTTGTGACAATTAAAAATCATCTCTGGAGCAGTATACCCTACACCACATGCCCTGGGTTATGTTTCATTCTACTGTAACTTCCAATCCCAGGCCTTGGGCTGAAGTGGCCCATGGCCTTGCAAATACCCAGCTGTGAGGATAGGTGAGTGTCCAGCAGAGCTCCATCTCCTGCCAGGATGCTTCTATTAAATTCTGATGAAGCAGCTGATCTGGCAGGGCATGAAGCTTCACTCCCTGCTCTCATCCTGCTGCCACTTTCCATTTCAAAGCTATCCTCCAACCCAAGGCATAGCATGAGTACTCCCCCATCAACCTTGGGAGAATGGTCTCCAACTAAACCAGTCCCTGGTGTCAAAAGGTTCGGGAGCCCTATAGACCATATGATGCTTTAGACTCTAATGGACCCGGGACAAAAATCATTCCTGGTTTAGGCTTACTAAAGCAACTAGCTCATCTCCTTCTACTTTATTTCTATCCTATTACTCTATTTTCCTAATTTATAGAAGTTATGACAGTGTAGCATATGCTGAATCTATTTGCATTTGTTATCTGTTATCACCTTTCTCACTTGCCCTAGAAGAGAAACTCAGTATAAGCACGATTTGATCTGCTTCATTTGCCACTGTTCGTTTTATTTGTACACTTGGCACGTAGAGATGCTCAATAAACATTTACTGAGTGTATGTCAAATGCAAATGACCTGTATTGAAAAATCTCCCATGTCTTGGGCACTGTTAGTCTGAGATGGAATAAGAACGAATAAAACATAATCACTTAATATCAGAATCTTTTAGAGACGACCGCTCATGACTTCTAGGACACATGCAATGCTAATTGCAGGATCCACAAGCTGCAGATCTATAAAGTACACAGAATCTAGCAATGCTCCAGTGCAGGGTTAGTCTCAGACAATAGGGCCATCCTCCTACCTTAATCCTGTGCTCAGTGTTCCTTGAGAACATTATCCCTGACTTATCTTGCCCCAAATGAGAACACTGACCCTGAGTCATCCTGCCTCAAAGAGAACACTGTGCCTGAGTCAGAGGAGAATTGGCTGGGCCATTTACCTGGACAGTGGGGATAGCGTCACTGGGTACAAACTGCACAGACAAGATTGAAGGAAAGAAGTTTCACAAATGAAATTTAGGTATGTTTAGCAAAGGGATGGTAGAGTGCTTGGAAGAGAGTGTGTGTGTCTTCTATGACAGGTTAATCACATGTATGGAAATCTAGGGAAAAATATTTGAATGTAAATGTTGAAGAATTGTATGGAAGAAATACTTAGACAAGTTATTGGATATTGTTGTGTTAATTTTAATGCAACATAATTCTTGCTGTTAATGAGAACATCATTTCTGAACTATTTGATATTGATATAAAGGACTGTTCCTCTCAGTGGATTGTTTATCTTCTATAGTAGACTTAAAAAATTAAGCCTTTCCTACCACTACTAAGTTCACAAATCCTAAGTGTGCATTTCAATGCATTTTCATTTGAAGACTCAAGCCACATCAGCCTGGCCTGCTGGCACAGGCCTGTAATCTCAGCGTTCTGATAGGCAGAGGCAGGAGGATCATCGAATTCCAGCCAGCCCAGGTAATGTAAAACTTGTTGAGACCCTGTCTCAAAACTAAAAAAGAAGGAGGGGTGCTGGCAATGTAGCTTCACGGAAAGCCCTGGACTTGATCCCCAGCATCATGCATGCATGTGTACACACACATGCATGCACACATGCACACACACACACACCTACCCAAGAGAATGAGGCTCACACTCCCAATTGTCCCCTTCCCCCCCCCCATTTTATTGATATGTATATGTACGAAATTTAAGGTTTACAATGGAATTGAGCCTTTTATGCAAGTATGTATCTTGTCATGTGACAAGGGCTTTCCCACTCTCCTTTTGTCCCTCCCCCACCCCTCCAATTGTCCCCTTTGTCCTATTCCTTGTTTACATTTTCCCCCCTAAAGCAACCAATACAACAATTTCCATCATCATAGAATGATTCTGCCCAACTTTTAGGTTTATATCAGCCAGTCTCCATCTATGAATATTCACATCCATGTGCTTTGTGTGTACATGCATCACTTCTGTTGGGTGGAGACCTAGAAGTGAAATTCCTGATATATGTATGTTCATCTGTACAGAACTGTAGAAAATTTTTGAGTGGGTGATTCATTTTTCTTGCAAGAGACCTTCATTTTCTGCAGAACTGAAGAGTTTTATTTTTATTCTCTTCTTTCTTATTCTTAATGTGGTAGTTTATAGGATAAGGGTATAATATAAAAAAGTGCTTTCTTAAGAGAAACACCACCACTGAGTCTGTAGCAACTTTAGGTATGCTAGGTATACTTCAGAGTTTATAACCAAGCTTATCACTTCTTTTTGTAAAATTTTACCCAGGTGCCTACTTGCACCTATTTCAGGCCAGGTAATGACAGCCAGGTTCTACTGGGTTTTAAAAAATTAAATTATCCTGAGACTATTGAGGATGTGAGAATAACTGTCTGTAAGTGTAGAGTGTTCCTTTAACTAAATCATAAAAATCATTGCTGTTTTATATGAAAAGTTTATGAGGTCACATGAATGCTTGCTTACTGTGCATATGGTAAGAACTGTGCTTTTCAAGTTAAATATAGGAGCAGTTCTGGCTGCAAAGAAGTAGTTTAAGAAATCAAGAGAACTATAAATGGCCATCTGCTCTATTCTCCATTTTTATTTGCTGAATTAACCCACTGCAGTATTTTAATGAATAATGGGTTGGTATTCCATCTGCTCATTAATTTTTTCACACTATAGAATAATCTATCATTTTTACTGAGTGGAAACAATTTGGTACTTTATAAAAATATTTTTAAAAATAGAGGCAGTGGGTGTAATTCAACCTTCTATTAATTTCAAGTGTATTTTTGAGGTGGGGTTGCTGAAGTGCCTTTTGGGATGTTGAGAGAGGAATTTCAGTTCTGTAGGGTGACGATACATGCTGGGCGATGAATAGATCTTATAAGCTACGTGTTTGGGCTTATTTTGAAAGATATAAAAAAGAATCTTTATATGATCAAAGATTTCAGAGATGTAAATGGCATCAAAGATGGAATAATATAACACTTTGGCAAGGAGAGTAAAAGGATAAGTTTTTCAAAAAATAATGTAAAACATATGTCATTATCAGGAAGGAGCGTATGGTATTCTAATTCTGTGCTCAGAGCTATGACTTTAAAACAAGTTGAGCATGTAGGAATGTGTGTGCACCCACACCCACACACACACGCATGCACACCTGCATGCGTTTAAATTAAAATTTGATCCCATACATTTTTACATTGCTTCTCTTTGATTGCTTCTCACTTTTTATGTCTCTTAAGTTGCCATGGCACATTATCTGCTTTTAGGCCATTTAAGGTTCATGTGTCCAGGAGCAGATGTCGGTTTAATAGCATCTTTAATGCCTGCTGTGCACTTCCACAAGTAGACTCTCTGGAAGAGGATTTGACAAGAGGGTTCAAGCTGACATTTGGAGACCTGATGGGTGTAGCGAGAGGCTAAAGGAAAGGGAGGGGGCTTTAACATATTCCACTATTGACAATTTCTCAAGATTTCTACATTATTTACCAAATATTTCCTCTCCTGGTGGTTTCCTAGCTCAGTCAGTTTTAAATATTTTATCAACAGATTTTTAATAAAAAAAAATCTCCACTCCAGTTTTTATCGGATCTGGGACCTAAGGGTATTCTTACCTATCAGCAGAGATTTATTATTCCCTTTAAAGATAAGGCCTATGTTGTACAGCAAGAATAGTGAATAATTAGTGATGATATTCCTGTGCATTCCAGGAGGCTGTGAAACATTAATATTATTTTGAAAGAATGACAAAAATGACTAAATTCCAAAAAAAATATGGCTCAGTGCACATAATTGTCATGTCTAAAGCAGGTGAAACGCCTTAGAGGCACATTTTAGTCTCATCAGGTTTCATTTATAACCTCTTCCTGTTGGATGAGATGAATTATAGCCATAACTATTTATTTAGTCCTTAGGGTTGCCAATGAGGTATTGCATACATATTATTTTCCTGAGTCTCTCAGTCCCCACGCATTGTTTATGTGATGTCCTACATCCAGGTTTTCCCATATTAATAATTAGAGTATCTAGTATAATCGGGACAGTTCCATTCCTGTGTGTAAAGCGAGTGATAGATTATGCATTCTTTTTCAGAGAAGGGTCCATTAAAATTTAAAGACTAAGCAAAGAGAAAAACCAGAGAAATTAAATAAGTCAACATTTCAGATGGCCCAATATCAGTAGTCGGAGATTTCTGTTGTTTTGAACATAAAGTATAAAAATGACTAGATAGATAGCACCAAACAATAAAGAAAGCTTTTCACTGCTGATTATATCTTGGAAGACTTTTTTATTTTCATTTATTATGCCCTTATAAATTTTAGTTTTGAATTTTAGTTTGGATGCCTGTATTCAGAGAGATGGCACTGCAGTGTGTTTTCAGAACTACAAAATAGGTTAATGAGGACAGCCCATTATGAGCTTAGACCTGTGGAAGATGGATATCCTTTGGACAAGAACTGTGATGAGGTTGACAGCAAGCCTAGAACTCAGCTGACATCATCCCCAACACGCACCACTGGATCTATCCACAGGTCTTTTCAAATGGAGTTATAAACTTTCCAGATCATAGAAAGATTTTCTCCAGTTATGAAGCAAGCCTATAAAGGAAAAATTCATTATGTTCTATGAAAATTTACCTATGAACCTAGTAGAAATGATTTCATTAAAATACTTTAAAACATAAAAGCTTTAATGTTTCCAACCAAATTGCACCGTAGAAAATGTAGTAGAAAAGGTAGTATAGCCTCTTAAATCTTTAAAAATCACACAGGATTGGAGCCATGTTTCTCTCTGTGCATTTGTCTCTGTCTGTCTGTCTGTACTACTCTCCGACTTTGCTTGCTTGGCCCGGGGACTGAAGCCGAGGCCTTTGCTCTAAGCTACAGACCCACTCTCTCTCTTTTTTTTAAATTTTAAGATATAGTAGGGTGGGGAGGGTGGTTAGGGTGAGGGACAAAAGGAGAGGGGCAAAGATCTTGCCACCTTCAAAATGCTCAACTCCATTGTAAACCTTGAATTTTGCACGTATACATATCAATAAAATGGGGTGGTGGGGATACGGTCTTGCTGAGTCACTAAATTACCCAAGGGTAGGCTCAAATGTGCGATCCTCCTGCCTCAGCCTCTTCCTTTCCTCTCTTCTGATCCTACTGCCCCAGCCTCCTCTCAAAATGTCATAAGAGGAAGTGCTGGCTTGTCTCCTCACCACCACCTTCCCTGTGACAACCTAGCGCAGGGCACACTGGCAATACGGGATCTCAGGACACGGAAACATGGAGGCACGACTCCAGGCATAGACGCCGGTATGAGAGAACTGGGTTCAAGTCCTAGCTTCTTCAGGTCATGGACTGCATAGTTTTTAGAAAGTTATTAATCTCTCCAAGCTTTGATTTATGCATCTGGGAATACAATTAACTAGACTTTTAAATTATTGTGAAAATTAAGATTTTTTAAATGTAAAAAGTTCGTTTTCATACCTAGCAAAATTTGTGCTCAATATATAGTAACTATTTTGTCTGATAAAATAATATAGAATACATCTGGTCCCAGCTAGAATTATTTATTTCTCTTTAAACCAAGATTTGAGGTGAGGAATGAGGCTTGTTCATGAACCTAAGAAATACCTGGGGGCTACTGACTCCTCGTGCTCCCAACATGATTTACATGAAAGACTGATGTTATTCTCCTGTGCAATTAATCAGTCAATAGCTAATTTTAAAGTTAAAATTGGCTTTTTCTCTGTTTGTTGTGCTGATTGTATACAGTAGTGCCCAGAAAGGAAAAATAGCACTAGTATTTTGAAGCCTCTCACAAGGTAAAGTATGTTTGTTCAAAATCGTAAGAAATGTTCGATTATGCAGTACCCTCCAATGAAAGGCCTGTGTCGGTTATTATGTTAATTCGAATGCCTTCTTCACTTCTGAATGTTCTATGCAATCACTATTTTACTTCCTCATGTTTCAAAGCACGTAATTTGTAGTTTTTTGAGGTAGAAGAGACAGATATTACCAAATCTTCGCTTTATAAGCTCATTCCCCAGAGAAGCTCATAGCTGTGCTGAAAAATTAAAAAATGAAAAAATAAAAACAAAACTTCAGGTATATTGTCTGAACTCTACAGTGGGATATCACTGAATTTTTTAAGCCTTATCATGAGAAGTTCAAGGGTATTACCTATATTATCAGGCAAAGACATTTATCAGGCTAAAACAAGGCACTCAATGAAGGCCCATAAATTCTACCTTTCATTATTACTTTCCTTTCCTTTCCTTTTTGCTCATCCCCTCTCCTGTTTCTCCTCCTTTTCATCTCCAGTTTATATAACAACATTTTATGAATGGAAAAATTTGATGAAACAAAAATTTAAAAAATATAAAATTAAAAATCTAAAGACAGCATTTAAAGAGATTATATTATCATTTTCATAAGAAACAAGGCCTTTTTGCTTTTCTTTTCTTTTTTCTTTTTTTTTTTTCTGGAGACAGGGTCTCACTCTGTAGTCCCGGCTGGTCCTGAACTCACAACATAACCCTGGCTGGTCTCAACACACAGCAATCCTCCTGCTTCAGCTTCCTGGGTACTGGAATTGCAAGCATGCACCACCATGCCTGGCTGTTATGTAGTGCTGTTGTGGGGACTGATCCTAAGATGTTCTCAACACTGAGCTATACCCCCAGTCCCAACAAACAAGTACCAGGAGAAAAACATTCATTTTATTTAAAATATGAATGCCTATTTAATGAAAGTAGTGTGCTGGAAACCAGTAGAAACAGAATATGACCCTGTACTCAAAGAATTTGCAGTCCTTTTGATGAAACAGCTCAGTCAGCAACTATGTAAGCCTAAGGTGAAGGGAAAGCCCCCTGCCAAAGCCACCTGCCAAGAAATCATAGAGAAACCTTCACCAAGGAGCTTGGGGTCTAGATTCATCACGAAGAATTAGATCAAATTTTCATAGGTGCACAACAGGGGGACATATGATCCGACATAGGGAATGTCACAAAGAAGTCATCGGGTTGGGAAGGTTTAGGTACCAGCAATATGTCACACATGACTGGGATAGAGACAGCGTGAAAGGAAGGGGTGGGGAAGAGAACCCTGAAGAGAAAATGCAGGGACTGGAGCGGCTAGGGGCCCGCCAAGGCTTTGCAAGAAGGCAAATAACCTGGCCTGTATTGAAGTCATAACGACCACAATTTGTAGCAGTGGGTTTACGAGGCTACGTGAAGAGGCTGGTAGACAGATAGGAAGCGCCTAGTTCATCTAAGAAGTGGTGGGGATTTAGAGCATCCGGGGAGGAGGGAAGGCGAGGGCTTGATGTGGGAGAACGTGGCAGTGTGCACTTGTCAGGGAGGATCTGCAGAGGGGGAATAGGAGGAACCCTTCACTGAAGGGGTTAGGAGGACGTTACTAAGGCTATAACCTGAAACAGGAACGAGATTCTCCAAATATAAATACTGTACAAAGCCAAATGGCAGAGAAATCGTAGGAAACAGCGAGGCAGACTTTGTCGAGCCAGGAAGGGGTGGGAGGATGGGGGGAGATGGTGGCAGGAGCACAATTGCTTGACCAGGCCTTCCTTCGGGGTCTCTTCCCGGGGTGCCTCTGTATCATGGTTTGTACTTGGGGCATCCACATCTTCCAGCCCCCTCTCTCCTAAGGCCTGGTAATTGTTCGTTCCTCAATGTCATGTTCCCTAACGTCGTCTCTAGTTGTGCTATATTTACCTCCAGCTTTTTACCCTGACCCCAGATTCATCTATCCACTTGCATATATGACACTGTAGAAACTCAAAATGCTCCCAGTGGAAGTTGTATGCCTCAAACGTAGCTTTTTCTTAGTCTGCTCATCCCAGGTGACGGCGACTTCATGATTAAAAGAGGCTTGGAATGTCTTGTTAGGTTTCCCAGGATGGACGATAAACTTGGTCCTTCTGCCTCAGCTCCCCACATCCACCTTTAGTTTGTTACTGCCCTTCTGTTTCCATGGCACTTAACATGAATCCTTCTCTGTAGTTACTGAATCCAACATTTTGGATATGTTCATTTGAGGTGATGGGACAGTATCATTTTCCCATGTTCAAACACCAATAGAAATGCAGAAAGATAAAATCAACAAATTTCTTTTCATTCAATCACCATGTAGAAATATTTTTAATAATATCACTTATTTTTTGTAAAGCTGACTGGATTTTTAAAATCTATCTGCATGACTTCATTTTCTATTAGAACCCTGCTATTGTAAACTCAGCAGTAAATACCAAATATTAAATACTTGACTGCTTGCTTATGGTCATATGCTGAATCTAGCAAATTAATCAAAAGAAAGCCATTCCCGAAAATTTCCTCCTTTTAATTGCACTGTAGGAAAGAGCCAATAAAATGCTATTTAATGAGGCATGTTTGCCAGATCAAAGTGAGCATGATAGGTGCCCAGCACTGTGTTACGCAGGAGCATAGAGACAGTGTGGGTATTGCTTTGGCTAAGGAGTTCACGGTCCAGGGAACAGACTGGAAAATAAAGAACAGGTGTCATTATTAGGGTACAGTGGGAACATGGGTTATTTGGGGAATTGTGAAAAGGGAGACGTGACAGGAAAGGCCTAGTTGAGAGGGCATGTTAGGTATTTTAAGAAGTTAGCATTTGCAAGGTCATCGCAGGTTTGGTTATTAACTAAAGGCAGGTGTTATTGGTGACAATGGTGGGTCGAGGGCTTTGTAGACAGGAACAGACACACACAATGGAGAAATCCCATGTTGTGAATCTTTCAGAAGTTGGTGTTTCATGGGGGGAAAGTCTATTAATTTGTCAGAATTTAATTTTTTATTATTTTTGTAAATTGCTTTTGAAAGCTCAGTACTGCATATGTATAAAAATTACTGATAGGAAATAAAATAATGCATTATCGCTTTATGGGCACTTTAGAACCTATTTCCTCTTAATTATGAAAATGTGAAATTATGCTTTTATTGAACTTTTTCCTATTAAAATTGACATTGTGGTATAGTTTCAGTAGGTAACCAGAATTATAAAGAAAATGATTAAAATTTTGCTTAATTTCAGGTTTTTTCCATTTCAGATACATTTTTGTGATATGATTATACTGAATATTTATAACTTTAAAATGTATCAAATCAGTTACTCTATGGATCAACTTTAGCATAAATATTGTGTGATATGCCTTGCATTTCTGACAAAAAGGCATGTAAGTTTTATTTATGAAAGTTTCATATAACAGCAGATCTTCAGCTTTATGATTTTTAAAGCATTTTTACATTTGCATCATAGTCTGAAAAGCCTGCTGTTTTCAGTGTACTTTGCCTACTTTTTTTCAGTTGCACCTAGTAATAGTTGTGTGAGCAACACAAAGGATAGCTCACCCCAAACACTAGAAATCTGGGCTTCCCATTTTACCCACTCTTCACAGAAGCAGGGAAATGGGTTCAGAGAGCTAGTGAGCATCGGTGATGACCACAGCAGGTGGCAGAGCATCAGGCAGGACCAAAGACCTAGTGACCTAAGGAAAGCCATATCGATGGACAGTGGAACATGGGACCAGAGTTTCAGTCAATCTTGGACCATTCATTAAGAGATGAAGACCCTGTCCATGTCACTTGAATTTGTGAAAAATGAGTTGGTAGAGAAGAGAACAAACTATCTTTAAGGTCCTTTCTACTTTGAAGTTCTGTGGCTTGGTGTGAATCAACTCAAAAGTAAATGATGCAGAATAAACACAGCCATTAGAGAAATCTATTAGAAGACTGGGATGATGCATGAAGATCTTAAGACCTTGTGACACAAATTTCCTTTTGAGGTGTCATCCTAGCCATTACACAAGTAGGAAACATCTCTGCATATGGAGAGTACAAGAGCTGCTTTCCTACCACATGTGATGCATTTTGATATACATAATTTGAATCTGCTGTGGTTAAATAGTTATATTTCCCTTAAGCTTCTACTAGGAATTTTAAATTTTCTTATAATATAGTAGGTAAAATATTTCTGCTAATAAAGTAAAGATAAGACCAAAAGAATTGGTTTTAGCTAAGATAGATTGATAGAAACGTAGTCAAAACTAGATAGAGGAGGTGTTTGGTTTTCGTCAGACCCTATTTTTTAAGCTATTTGCCTATGAAATGTGGGGTGAAAATAAATTTAGAGAAGTTATTTTTAGAAAGGAAACATTGATTTCAATTGTTGGTATTCCAGAGGGTATACTTGTTTTCTTATGGAATCTATTATATATAAGTGTACCTGAAACCCATTATAATTGTTGGGAATTCATTGCTTTCCTGTGCACTGATCTGTATATTAAGTAAGTGAACGGAGGTCAGAGCTAAAATTTATGACCACTGATGTTTCTTTTTCAAAGAATGCAGAAGTTTCTTTTACATCATCTTGCATCAAAGCCTGCATTTTTTCCCCAAGGGCTTTAGAAATTCCTTTTTCAAAAAATTTCTGATCCTATCTAGAAAAATCACCATTTGTTGCCAATATCAGCACAGCTATCACTTCCCACTCTTTAAACAACTTCTATGTAGGTGTTAATGCACAAAAATCCTACCTATGAGGCCCTGTTCCTAGAAGCAGAAAATATTCTAATGAAGACTCACATTTGCAATGTTTTTAGAAACATTATTTTCTAAGAGATCAGCATATGAGAAAATTATGGGTATATGACTACACATTTCCATATACTATACCAAACATCACAAGAACTCCATGAACTCAAAGCTCAAGATTATTTTATATTTCTGAGATGAGTCACTAAACAGTAATATTAATTCTGTTTTCTTTCTTCATAAAGACAAAAATAATTGACTCTCCAAATTTTGAATCACTATCCAATTTATGTTTCTGTGGACCCTAGTAGGTTTCAGGAAATCTTTATTGAGGAAGTAAAGTGGATCATAGGATTTCAAGCAAAGGACAACTACGCAGGATCTTTATTACAGAATAATTCATGAGATGATAGTGGCAAAAGGCCATTGCTTCTCTCCTAAGCGTGTTCAAGAGACGGAAGTGTTCAGAGTGAATCAAATTCGTCTGAACCTTAATATACTTAGTGCTGGCATCTTAAACTAATTTATGGTTACGACTTTTGTAGTATGTCTTGGAGATAATTTGTCTACAATCATTTCATGGGCATCACTGAATAGCCATCCTGTAATAAAAGTCCATCATTATTATATTGAATCAGACTTAAATACAGAATGTAAGTTGTACTGTATTGTAGAATGCATTTAAATACCTTGATTAAACTCTACTACTCAATCTCACATGACATTTCATGTCCTTACTCTCATAATGTTTCCCCACTACCTGCTCAATACCTTGGCTTGGCTTTTCACTATCTTCGTTGATTCTATTTTTCTATTAGTTTACAGAAATTTTAGGGTCTTTTATGAATTTATGCCAACTACAGTTACTTAACAATTTTAAATCATGCAGCAGCGAAGCTAATTTAAATATATTGAGTTTAACGTAGTTGAATTGCATTTTGAGAATCAGTCTGTACTTGCAACATAATTGCTCACGAATGTTGTTCCCTGTCTGCATCTTTCAGATTCCAGCTGCTGCTAATCCAGTCATTACAATGAGGTTTAGCTCCAGTTGAACTGAGCTGGTGCAGCAAATCTGAACTAAGTGTGGGCTCACTGGAGGAAGGCAAGGGATGGACTGACCGCAGGGTTATCTCACCATCTGTGGGTCAGTGTCTCTGGTTGTGAATGGATGATCCTGAACCATCCACATCCCCTGGAAAGCTCTCAGTCCCCACCCCTCCCTACAAAATGCAACACTCTGGAGTTAAGGCCCAGGTATCTGGTTCCACAAGCAATGATCCTAATTAACGTAAAAGTTCAACATCTGTGCTCAGGTTGCTTTGTGATGAAGGGTATCCTCTGTGGTTGAAACAACTAACAATATCTCAGCTCAGGGAAGGCCCAGTGTTATGGCCTTAGTCTCAGTTAATGTATACAGAAACTCTCCTGTATGCAGAGGATTCTGATGGGCAAACTGAGCCTTGCGTAGAGTCCTAATTCAGCCATCTGGGGTGACCCATCTTAGTCGCAATTTTCTCATCTGTAGAGTCATTTCAGACCTTTCATGGTCGGATAATTAAAAATGATAGAAGAAAACCAAGAATCAGAGGTTCCCCCCTGCCCCGTACACACACACGATGTACTAATGAGGCTTACAGAAGACTAAGCCTTACACTCGGGTATTCACTTTGACCTGAGTTTACTTTCACCTTTAGTTGAGGCTTTCTTTTTTAAATCATAATAAGTTTGAATCCCATTGTTTTATTTGAAGTGTGTGTGTGTGTGTTTTAAAGAGAATCCTCAAATTGTACTAGTTTAACCATCACCAAAACTAGATGCACTTGTGGCACAGTACAGTGCCTGGCATATTATAGAGGTTTAATAAATGTTGGTTATTTTGGCATTGCATCTACTTGTCATTCCTGCCACCTTTCTCATTTACAATCAACTCCTCAACTGTATTCTGGAACAATTTAGCAGCATAAAACATAAGGCATAAGATGGACGCATGGTACACATTTATGGATTTCTATGTGGTTGAGCTCTATTTAGGCAACAAAACTTAAGAGCCAAAGGGGCGCAATCTCGCACAAAGCCAGTCCGCTTGCTTGTCAGGTCAAGTGAAACTTGCAGGCTCTCCATTTACATTTATCTAATACCTGGCAAGCAAAACATATGAAGAATCTGATATTTTTTTAATGGCAAAATCCTTCTTAAAGCAATGCGAGGTTGCTTAAGATTCAAGTGACAGTTCTTTGCTGAAAGTCGAATTGTATTTTTTGCCCTCTCTTTGACAATGATTACAGTAATTGAACAGAATATAGTCTTCTCCATTGAAGTGGATGAATGTAGACACTTAAGGTTGTATTTCCTAAGCAGTGTGTATAGACTTAGTCATGTGTCTCCTGTCAATTCCAATGGCGTCATGCAAAGAAGTAATTTTGTTCATTGGCTTGAAAATGGACATCATGACATTAATGCAAGCATCTCACACTACCAATTATCCCATTTCTCTATGACTTCTTTTCAATTAATTTTATTCCAGTTATCTAAGTGGTGCTTTTTTTGGTATAATGATACTAGTATTAGCATTTTCAGTATTTATCAAGTGCTGACTGGATCTTTTTGGTTGAAGAGTTGGTTAGTAAAATTACTGTCAAGCTCTCTCACCACCATAGTATCCAAATTTTAATACCTTCTGGGGATACAGACATTTATATAATCTAACTCTATGGTACCGAGGCGCAGTGTATGTAGTGTATTTATGATTGAACAGAAAGTTTCAAACAGCAGCCTGTGAAATTGGATTTTAGATGTAATGTACCATAAATAAGTGCTATAAAGATTGCCTTTAATGCTATAAATCAGATTTTATTGGTTTCAGCTATCTCATTCTGGTTATTGTATTACCCACAAAATCAGAAGAAATCAAAGAGCTGGAATATTTTTTATTTTAATATCCCATATTCTACAATAATGGCACATGCACCCTCACAGTTTCCTTTTTGGGTAGGTTGGGCAAGGTTGGCAGGTGGCAGGCCCTAGCAACACATCATGGTGGGATCTGTGTAAACAACCACACTTTGAGACTGGGAACATCTTTAAATTCCCTGTCTGTGAACAATACAAGAGAGTTGAATTGGCAGATCCTTCCCTTTCTCGAGAAATGGGTTGTCATGTTCTCCATGCCAGGCTGACACCTGTGGAGACTGGCAGGTGGGCTGGGCTGTACAACTTCTGCAGAGTGTACAGACTTAAGTGAAGGGGCCACCCATTAGGTGGCCTTGTGTGAGTTAGCTGAGTTACTTAAACCTTCTCCCACTATTGCTATAAAAAGTTACCTCCTTACACCATCTCCCATTATTTGATTTTTGACTACTCATTATACTCTGTCCCACTTTGCTGATTTTCTCTTCTGCATGGATTAGTCAAGAAAATCAACATGTTGTTTTGCTGCTTGCGCAGTACACATGTGGACTGCCGAGGCCCAGGATGCTATAGTAATCTACAAACAAAGTAATGAGGACAAGAGCAATTTTCCAGCTTCTTAAAATGCAGTTTGTGCTTATTCCTGTGTACTTTTCCTCGTGTCTGTGTTTACCTCTGCATATTCTCTGGGTTTGAAGTCATGCGAGAACCTGCCCAGGCCTTGACTGTCTGACTTTCATTTCACTGTTTGAGATTGAAGCTGTATAATTCAAAGTCAACAGGATTTCAGAAGTCCCATAAATTGAGAGTAATAGAGAGCTACATCTTTGTTACAGTGTGCTTCTAAGTAATTAATTTATAGCTACTACAGCCTTCTGAAGATACGTTCTCATAGTTTCCCCACCTACAAAAATAAGCTTATTTAGCAATCAGAGAAGACACTGATCTTGATTACAAAGAAACATAATTTGCACGAACACTTAAGTAATGTTCAACCTGCTGGAGACTAAAACCATATATAACAGTAATATCGCTAGTGCTATGCCAATCCAAGTCCAGCAATTATTATTATTTCCAATGTAGGAAATCTTGATGGCACCTTTCCTGGCTATGGACTGAGCTGGAAGAACTAAAGGTATTAGGCTGATTTGGGCTTGACATTTATGACTGCCAGTTCACTGCTGGGAATAGCCAAGGAGCTCGGCCCTAGACTTGAGAGACAGCTGGATCTCAGGGTGTGCGCTGGCACTTGTTTTAGGTTGTACTCAATTTTCAGGGAGTCCCGTGGACTGCTTGAGTTGAAAAAAAAAACACTGTTCCTATCTCAGAAGTATATGTGAGGCTGCAAACCTGAGCAAGAGGATTCTTATTAAAAAAAAAAAAATGACTAGTGCCTCCCATTGCGTGTTCCTAATGGAGCCTGAGGCAAACTCCTCTCCTCCCTCCTCAGGGATGGCTTGCTCCAAGATGTTCTCAGTGGCTCAAAATATGGGTAACTTCAGACCTCTAGAGGATCAAAACTACATTTTAAAATTTCTTTTGTGCTTGACTTTCTATATTACTTCTTAGGCAAATGCTCAAAATATAACTTTATAATTTTGTTTGCTTTGTCTCTTTTTCTAGCCAAACCTGCTTAAAATCACCAGAAGCAGTTTTCAATTTAGAAAAATCTGATTTACGACACCCCTGTACTGAGGGAGGTGATGCACCAAGAGAAATGCGTGGTGTCTCACCAAATAACCGGAAAGAGAAAAGTGATTATGGGATTTTGAGGGATAATGGAGCTGAGGTGAAATTTAAATAAGGCAGTGTTTGGATTGGCTCAAAGCAAAGCAAGGCTGTGTGCAAAAGGTTTAAAATCAAGTATGGGCCGTGCAGTGGATCTAAGGTCCTGTTTCCTTGGAAACTACATAGGTAAGGTAGATGGGAAATGCTGGGTCTAGTCACTTCCTCTCTGAAGTCTTGTATCTCAAGCGGAATTTGAGACTGCTTTCAATGTCAAAGTGACTTAGATCCTCTTGGCGAGAATGAGGTGTCTTTTGATCATCTATGTAATTTCTAGAAAATAAAACTTTTGATTGTTTGTTATTTTAAAGAATAAAAGTAGCTCAATGAATAAGAAAGCCATGGCCACCAAAGAAAGAGGATTTTTGTCAAAATTTAAAGATGTAGTATGTGCTTGGGAGAAATATTGTTTTCTTTTAAAATTTCAGCTGACTTTATCTGTGCCCACTGTTCTAGCTTATTGAATGATCAGGTATATATTACTACTCTTGGTCTATTCTTTTTTCTTTCTTACATTTTTTGTATTAATTAGGGAAACTTAGTTGGTAAGGAACAAATTCTGAACATAAATGGGCTTAAGTGTCTTGGAAAATATATAAGCTCCCAACAGCAAAGTCAAGGGATAAATAGAAATTTGGGCAAGGTTTTATCAAGGATCATTAAAAAAATTATGAAATACCTGATTTCTGTCTCTTCCTATGTGTCTCCCTATTTTTTACTTTGCTCACATATTGTGTTGGTTAGGTGTCTTGGAGAAACAAAATTAATGGAAGTTTTATATATATATATATATATATATATATATATATATAGGGTTTATATTAATATATAATGATATATTAATGTATTATTAATACATGATTATAATTATGTATCTGTTTGCATATAATATGTATATGAAAATTTACTAGGTCAGCTTATAGCCCAAGACAGAGTCCAAAGGCTGCCTGCAGATGCAGCATCTGGAGGGTCCAGTAGCTGCTCAGACGCGAGAGGGATTCCAATCCAAGACTGCCGGGCAGCCTGTGCAGCTCTGTGCTGTAGATTCATGTCCCAAGTCCATAGCAAAGACCTGAAGGGACTCTGTGATGGAGATGGGCAGTATGAAGAGAGGAGCCAATCAATGCCCGGGGTAAGACAGCAAAGGGTGGAGCTCTCCCTGAAGAAACTGCAAGAATCTTCCTTTTTCTTCTTTCTATTTATTTCCAACTACCAACCTGCTGCTTCAGCCAGGGTGGGTTTTATTCCCTCACTTTTTGGCCTGTAAGTCAATCACTCACACCCTAAACTCTGCCCTGTGGCTTAACTAGGCATTTTCTGATCCCTTCAGCTGGTTGATGTGATGCTTTAAACATATATCAAAGTTTCTTTCAAAATCCATAATGATTTAATGTTGGCCTTTATATTGTATCTTCTGTAACAATTCTTTCATGCATTTTTCTCCATCTTGCTTTCTTAATAATTTTGTCAAAATTCATAATGTTTCAGTATTGACCTTTATCTCATATTCTTTATAACTCATTTTCACACATTTTTCTCAGTCTTGCTTTGTTAATAATTGTATCGTCCTTGTCTTTCAGTTCACTCTTGCTTTCATCGGGATCTTATTTAACTACTTAATCTGTCTTTTGAGTTTCATAATTCAATTATTTTATTTCTAGATATTACAGGTGGTATTTTTCAAGTCTCCCTGCCTTTGTCATGGCAATCAGTCTTTTTCTATAATTTCAGTTTCTCCTTCTATACCCTCAATCATCTTGTATATACTTACCTTTTATTCTGTATCTTCTAGCTTGCTACTGAACTCTTCAGAGACCCATTTCTATTTTTTGTTCACTCTCAAACTGGATTTTTTCCCTCATTTTTAGTTGGTACTTTGGATTGAAAACTGATTTTTTCCTTGAGGCTGTATTCAGTCGTGTCCCTTGTAGCCTGAGTCAAGCATTGGCATGGGAATGATGTAATAGCCAAGACTGTTCGAGTTTCACTAGCCAAGAATATTAAGTGTTTAGGCTGCAAGGTTCTATACCATGTTGTGAGAAAGACTAAGATCCTGAGTCTAGACAAAAGCATATCTGTGGGTTTTTTTTTTAACCCTGAGACTATTTCCAGGAAAACAGTTATTGACTGAAACTCTGGTGAGTGCTCCCAGTGATGCAAAACAGGAACTGATATGTATTTTTAAACTACCACTCTTTAATTGAGCATAACCAGTTACGGTCCTCTCACTTTTTACCAAAGGCACCATTTCCTGTTCCTGTAAAAGCTATAAAAGGCAAGCTTCTTGGCCAAAAGTAATCTCCAGTGTCTTCCCTTGACAGAACACCCTTTTCTTCTGATCTGGTCTTCTGTCTCCATTTGGATTTCCATCTCTCCTCTGTCATCATATGAGCACCTGGAAAGTGACTCTGCTTTTACTGCCTGCCTGATGTGACACTTCCTCTCCTATTGTGCACTCAGATATCCACTTAAATGGGTGTTGGTTATGTTACACATGGTAGTTCAGGCTTTCTGCAGCAAGGAGGTATCCGGCCACCTAGTTGTCAGTTAGTTGGTCAGTATTCCCCAGAGAAAAAGAGCGTGTGAGAGCTGTATATCTGTATATACAGACGTAGATATATCTGTGCCATTTTTATGTGCATTTCTGTCCTTCTGCCCCACCCTTCTTCCCTTTGAAGGATTTGCTAAGGATTGATATATTAGTTGGGGGTCATATTTCCCAGTAACATATATGTTGTTTAGGAGAAGAAAAGCCATTGAAACAGCATGGTGTACTAAACAGCAATCCTGAAAACTGAAGACAAAACAAAAGACTTAAAGGACATGTTGATTGAAATTATGGAAGAAAATTTCCCAAATCCAAGGAAAGAAATGAACATTGAGCTACTGCAGGCAGATGGAAGTCCAAATAACTTTGAGAAGAAGAGAACATCACCAAGACACACATAATTAAAATCCTAGAATCTCAACACAAAGAATATTAAAAATCTTTAAGCAAAAACAGAGGATAACTTACGAAGGCAAAACCATCAGGATAGCTGCAGACTTGTCAAAACATACCCTAAACTTCAGGAGATATTGGAGTAACATCATCCAAGTGCTAAGAGAATCTAAAAGCCAAGTTAAACTGCATATACAGCAAAAATATGTCTCAAAATAGAGGGAGAAGTTAAAATTTTCAATGATAAATAAAACCTAAAAAAAAATCCATATCCACCAGACCATCATTCCTTTAAATACTTAAAGGAATCTTAGACAGAGAAAGGGAGACCAGTTACAACAAAAACCCCAGAGAAAAGGAAACAACAAAAAGATGAGAATTCATTGACAAATGAGTAGGTCAAAATGTTAACACTGAAGCTTTGTTATGATGGCAGGCTGTAGCAAAACTACCATGATAATAACACTGAATGTTAATAGTCTCAACTCGCCTATCAAAAGACAAACTGGCTGACTGGATCAAAAACAAAACCCACAATTTGCTGCTTTCAAGAGACAAATTTTACCCACAAGGAAACACCAACTGAAAATAAAAAGGATAGACATCAATACTCTACGAAGCTGGACCCAAACAACAAATGGGGATAATTATGATCTTCTCAGACACATCATGTTTTAAACCAAAACAGATCAGGAGAGACAAAAATGGATACTATGTACTAGTTAAGGGAACAATACAGCAGGAAAAAAACACAATTATTTATATACTCTGAACACTGGGGCAACCAATTATGTAAAACAAAAATTATTGAACTTGAAATGCCATGTAGCTGTCAACACAATTTTAGGAGGGGACTTCAGTACTCCACTATCACAGATAGACAAGTGAACTAGAGAGAAAATCAACAAAGAAATACTACAGTTAAATGATGTAAGAGAAAACTTGAACTTTACAGATATCTACAGTGTTTCACACAATATCAACAGAACATAGTTTCTTCTCAGAAGCACATGGAACATTTTTATAAAATAGGCCATATTTTAGGCCATATGACATGTTTAAACAAGTACAAAAAAGTCAAAATAATTCCTCGCTTACTGTCAGATCACGGTGAAATAAAACTGGAAATCAACAGCAAAAGAAACACCAGAAAACATACAACTACATGGAGACTAAATAACTTAATACTGAACAAACAGTGCATCTCAGAAGAAATCAGGGAAGTTATAAAAAACTTTCTAAGATTAAATGAAGGAAATGCATCATATCTGAACCTATGAGACGCCATGAAAGCCATCCTAAGATGGAAATTTCTAGCTATAAATGCACACATCAAAAGAACAGAGAAATTCTAAATAAACAATTTCATGATGCACCTCAAGGTCATAGGGAATCAAGAAAAAATTAAATAAAAAGTAATTGAAAAGAAACTATAAAGATGAGAGCAGAAATCAGTGAAATTGAAATTTTAAAAAATAACACAAAAATCAATGAATCAGAGCTGCTTGTTCAAAAGAATCAACAATATCAATAAACCATTAGCTAAACTAAAAAAAAAAGAAGGGAAAAAACGCATATAAATGCAATTAGAAATGAAAAGACTGAAATCACAATGGAAACTGCTGAAATTCAGAGAATTATAAGGTATTATTACAAACACTTATATACCAACAAATTGGAGAACTTGGAAGAAGTGGATAACTTTCAAGACACAAACAAAATACCAAAATTGAACCAAGAAGTCATAAAAACCTTGAATAAACCCATAACACTGAATGAAGAAACTTAGTAATAAAAATATGTACTCACAAAGAAAAGTCCAGGACCAGATGGAGTCACAGCAGAATTTTTTCAGTACTTCAGGGAAGAGCTAACTCTCATGCTTCTCAAACTGCTCCATGAAGTTGAAAGAGAAGGAACACTACCAAACTCATCTCTGGGGCCTTGTATCACCCTAGTACCAAAACCAGATAATGACTTAACCAAGAAAGAAAATTATAAGCCAATCTCCTTAATGAATATAGGTGCAAAAATCCTCAATAAGATCCTGGCAAATAGAATCCAGCAAATTATCAGAAAGATCATACACCATGATCAATTGGGCTTCATTCCTGGGCTGCAAGGTTGATTTAACATACACAAATCAATTAATATATTACACCATATTAATAAAAAGCAAGAACAAAAGCTACATGATAATATCAAATCCAGAATCTATTCATGATTAAAAATAATTTGAGGAAAATAAGTGCAGAATAACCTTACTTCAAAATGATAGAAGATATATATATATACTGCAAATGTCATAGTAAATAGAGAACTGAAGTCATGCCCCTTAAATCCAGAGTACATCTATTCAACATTATCCTTGAAACTCTTGCCAGAGCAATAAGGCAAGAGAGTGAAAGAAGAGGAATAAGTATCAGAAAGGAGGAAATCTAACTATCCTTATGTGCAGACGACAGGATTATCAACATCTAATATCTCACAAACTCTACCATGAAACTCTTAGGAATAATAAATAAATTCAGTCAAATTGCAGGATACAAAATCTATACCAAAAAATACCACTTCTCTACACTAAGAATGAACTCAAGGACAAAGACCTCCCAAGAATAATTATGTTCTCAATAGCCCAACAAAAAATTAAATATCTGGGGGACATGAAGGAGCTCTACAAGGAAAATTATGTTATACTAAAGACAGAATTGAAGAAAACATTAGAAAATGGAAAGACATCCCCTGTCTTGGATAGGCAGAATTAATATAACCAAAACAACTGTAGTGCCCAACTGATATACAAATTCAATGCAGTTCCTATCAGAATGCCAACTTTTTTCACAGAACTTGAAAAAACCATCCTTAAATTCATATGGAACCACAGGAGACCTAAAATAGTCAAAACAATCCCGAATAACAAGGCAAAAGTAGGTGGTATTATAATTCCAGACATCAAGTTATATTACAGAGCAATACTTATATAAGCCATTTATTGCTGGCACATAGACAGGTTGACCAATAGAACAGCACTGAGGACGCAGAGGCAAACTCAAGTACTCTCAACTACCTGATCTTTGATAAAGAATCACAAGCATACAATAGAAAAAGGTTGTCTTCCTCAACAAACGGTGCTGCTAAATGGGAGAGCCACATGCGTAAGAATGAATCTGAACACACACTTGTCACCATGCACTAAAATCAAATCAAATTTGATCAAAGAACTAGGTATTCAAACTAAAGCATTGAAGCTTCTGGAAGACACGTTGGGCAAAAAATCTGAAAGATATAGGTGCAGCAAGAACTTTCTTAATGAAACACTCAATGCAAAAGAAATAGTTCCAAGAATCAACAAATGGGTTATGTCATATTAAAAGGTGCTTGCATGGCAAAGGAAATTATCAACAGAGTGAAGAGAGAATAAATAGAATGGGAAAAAATTTTCATCACCTATACCTCAGTTAGGAAGCTAATGACGAGAATATTCAAGGAACTGAAGAAAAACTGACACCTCAAATTCAAAGACCCAAATAAAAGGGGCAACAGAAATGAAGAGGCAGTTCTCAGATGAAGAAATTTAAGTCAAATGGCCAGTAAATACATGAAAAGATGTTCAACATCCTTAGCAATTAGAAAAACACAAATCAAAACTTCACTAAGGTATCATCTACCTCCACAGAGGATGGCATGTATCAAAAACTCAAATAGCAATGGATGCTGGAGAGATAGTGGGGTAAAAGGAACCCTTTTATGCTGCTGGTTCAGCCATTTTGGGGGGGCAGTATGGAAATTCCTCAAAAAGCTGAGATTAAATATTCCATCCATCCAGCAATATCTCTTTTGGGAATCTTTCCAAAAGAGTTAAAAAGCTACATAAAACAGAGATACATGTAAACCCATGTTCAAAGCAGCGTAATTAACATTAGCTAAACCATGGAAGATGCCAAAATGCACATCACCAGACTAGTGGGTAATAAAATTGTGGTATATGTGGAATACTACTCTGCTGAGGCTTTTGTAAGTGGATACAACTTGAGACCATCATGCTCAGTGAAGTGAGCCAGATGCAGAAGGTTATCAAATGGTTTCTCTAGTACGAAAGACCCAAAATACAGTCATTTTATCGAACCAAATGCAGGTGATAGTGGGAGTTATGGAGGGAAGGTAAAAAAGGGAGGGGGGAAGGGATTGTAATTTTGACGCAATATATATGTGCACAAAGTAATTAAGTTCAAGGTAAACATTAGATATTGCAGTTATATATAAATAAGATGAGAAAAAATAAAATTTACTCATGCTGATGTATTAAGTTAGTGCCACCATTTACATAATTTTAAAAGATACTATAATAAAAATACAGTAAATTTTTAGATTCACTCTGTGTCAGTTTACTTTTTTTGACTTAATTGAATTTTATTTATAATTTGGGTGTTAAACAGTGGGACTGTATGCATCTTTCAAGCAACATCCTAATATTCCTGCATAGAAATTTCAATCTATGTCAAGAAAAAAATAAATGCTAGGCTGTAAATCATGTTCATATGTAACTTTATAAGGAGGTTTAATAAATCATTTACCAATGTAACAATACTAATTTACATTCACAATTATTTTGTGTGAAAATTTCCAGGTCTCAGTATTCTTTCCAACATTCAATTGCTTAAAAATATATTTTTGTCAATTTTGTATTTGCTATTTAGGTATAAAATGAACCCACTATATCCTTAATTTAAAATATTCTCAATACTAAGATTTAAATTAGGTTATTATATTTATAAGCCTGTAGATGCTTGTTATTTTGTAAACTGTTTGTGACATATACGCATTTTTCTTCTTTTGTGTTTTTATTTATTCATATGTAGTTGATTCTGATTTTTGACATGTGTATAAATTGCAAAGAATGTACCCCAGTTTCTGATGAGAGATATTTTTCTGTCTTCATATTCTCTTTGTAAGGGTAATTTTTTAATTTAACATGTTCTAGTTTATCACTATTCTCTTTTACATTTTGCTACTGTATTATACACAAGTATTTTCCTATAGAAGTTTTTTGAAAATATGAGCTTATATTATCCTTTAATATACCTAGTTATAATTTTTATGTATGGTATGCACTAGGGAATCAAAATTCAATTTTTGACACAGAAAATTAACTAAAGTACAATTTATTGAGATTTTTGTCTGCAGCCTGGCAAATAATTCTGTCAGTTCTTGGTTTTTGCATGTTTGTCTTCAGTGACTTATTTAAGTATATTTTTAAAAATCATCATCTTTTATGTAACATAATAAATTTTGATATCATGAAAAAATGATATGTGATAGGGCCAGCATTTCATCTTTTTTCCCCTTAAGCATAGTTTGGCTATACTTGATCATTTGATATTCAATATAAATTTGAATCATTTATCCTTTAAAAATTTGGGAAGAACAGCTATTTTCATAACATTGGCCATCTCTATTAACAAATTTGATATTGTCACCAAATTTTTGTTCCTTGAAGACATTTTTATTGTTTTAAATATGTAACTTTAGAAGTAGTTATGTATATAGTTGATAAAATGTATATCTTGGTACCTTTTTATTTTTCCACGTATCTTTTATTTTCATTTTCTTGCCATATTGGCATAGATATCTCATCTAATGTTTTTAGGGGAGACAAGGATGGCAGCCATCATTGCCTTGTTTTGACTTCAAGCTAACTCATTGAAATATTATACTTATTTTATATGTTCTCATAAAGTACTTCCGTTAAGGAAAAATATATCTCTTGTTAATACTTTGCTATGATATTTTTGCTTTGACTTAATCATGAATTCATATTGAATTTTAGTCAATGGTTTTGTTATGGTGTAGATTTAAAATGTCTCCCAGAAGCCTGATTTATTTGTAAGGTGATTGGATTGTGGGAGACTTGGCTTATGAGTAGAATCATCCATTGGTGAGTTTAGTAGCTGACTGTGCTATATGAAAGATGAGACTCATTGGAAGTTGGTCACTAGGGGAATAACCTGGGATTTTATTCTTTTCCTTGGCTCTACCCTTCTCGCTCTACCTCCTGTCCACTATATGATCAACTTTTCCTCCCTCTGGTTCTTCTGCCTTGCTATGTCTGCCTTGACGCCAGCTGACCATGAATGGGCTGAAATTATCTCTCTTCTTTTAACTTGCAAGTCAGGAATTTTGTCCCAGTGACAGAAAAGTGCCCAAGACAGATTTAGTAGCAGAGAATCAAGGTCATTGCTGTGACTGTACCATGTAGTTTAGAAAGAAGTGTTTGAAACTGATTTCAGGAAAGAGTTTGAAAAGGTTTGGAGGTAACAGCTAGTAAAGCTCTGGAATGTTTTAAGACAAGCTTCAGGGATTCTGGCTGGAGATCAAAGGACCAGAGAGCTGATAGAAATGCAGACAATAAAGGCCAGGCTCAGGAAGGTTAAGTTGGGAAGGCAGACTCCATTAGCAATTGAACTAGAGGCTATGTATGGTATACTGGCAAAAAGCTGTAGAAAGTAAACACTGAGGCCAGGTCAGTGGAACAGGCTTTTATTCCCAGCACTCTGGATGGCTAAGGCACAAAAACAAACAAACAAAAAGCGATAGGAGAGGGACTTTGGGTATAGCTCAGTGTGATGGCCCTTTGTTCAATGCCCAGTGTCAAATAAATGAATAAGTACATAAATAAATGTATACAAGTTTGTAAATTTCCCTTGATATTAAGTAAATTAGTCTCCTGAATTTTAATTTGTAGGATTAAATTATAGTTCAGAAACTTACTTCAACCTTTAATCATTATTTTCTTGTTTTTCCACGTGCTTTTCAAAACCAGGTGGTTTCTAAAATGGTTTTTCAAAAAACTAATTCTTGTCCTACTTATCTTTTTGATTTTTAACTTACATTATGCTTATATAATATGATCTATACAATGCACATCTTTGAAATATATTGAGGCCTTTTTTAATCACTTCTATGGACAGTTTTCATCCGTAATTCATATGTCCCTAAGAGGAACGTATAGTAAGTACTTTATCTTAATTGTCAATTTGACTGGATTAGGAGCCTCCTGGGGAAATAACTAGATAGTTAGGGCAAACCTACCGCTAAAATCATAACTGACAGGCTTATGAGGTTGGGCTTATTTGCATGAAGCAAGCGAGCCATTGGGGGTTGATGCTGGGGACAGTACTGAATCCCAGACTCCTTCTTCTCCAGTTCCCTTCCTCTCCTGTCCTTCCTGGTGGCCATGGATTGGCAACTTTCCTCCACCAGGTATTTCTGCTTTGGAGCTCGCTGAGCATGGAATAAAACCTCTGAAACCACGAGCCCAAATAAATTTTTTTTCCCTCAAGTTGTAGTATAAAGTAGGTTATTCCAGCAATAGGAAAGCTGACCCATACAGTGTATTCTAAAGTTGCTTGATTCATTTAAATTAAGTGTATGCTGTTCAGATCTGTATCTCACACTGGTCTTGTGCTTGACTGATCCTTCATTTTATGAGATTATATTAAAGTCTCCCAATACTTTGATAAATTTGTCAATTTTTTGGTATCTATAAATTTTCAGTTTATTAAATTCAAAGCTATATTATTGCATTTCATACAAGTTGAAAGTCCTTATGTCTAACTGCTTCATTAAACTTTTATCATTGTGAAGAGACTTTTATCTTACGCTTTTTCCCCTCAGTTTATTCTTTGTGACATTTGGGATTAACAACCAATTTGTATGACAATGTGTTTACACACACACACACACACACACACACACACACACTCACACTCACATAAGTGAAATTGATAAGTATGCGTATGTATATGTCCACTACTATCATCTTTTGAATCACAGGATGGGTTTTTTCATTTGGGATTTTAATTTACCTTATTCTCTTGTTGAATTTCTGCCTCATTTTGCTTTAAAATTTTTCCTCATTTCTTGCTTCCTTATTTTATGTGTATTTATTTTTGAAGTTTATTTTCATGCCTGTTTTTCCATGGTTACTGTGGATATTTTGACATGCATAATTAGCACAGTTCAAAGCTAGTCTGATTTTACTTTTATTCCAAATGATACAAAGACCTTAAGTTCCTTTCATTTTAACCACTACTCTCTCAACTTATATGATATTATTTTTCACTTATTCTGTTCTTTTTTTAATCCTCAGAAATTAAACTGTTCTGCACAACTGTGCTTGTTTGTATCATATATTTGCCAATACCGTGGCTCGGGAGCTAATCTTGCATTTTAAACCTTCCATCTGGTCTAATTTTCTTTCTTCCTGAAGCATAGCCTGTAGGATTTCAGTTAGGGAGAACCTGTGTATAATGAACACTCACAGGTTGCTCTTCTGTAAATGTCCTTATTTGGCCCTTGTTCTGGAAAGTGAGTTTTGTTGGATATGGGATCCTGGGCTGGTGGTTCTTTCTCTCAGGAAGGTGATGAGGTCATGAGGGCTCCAACGTCCTGTCTTCTGGATCTATAGCTATCTTAAGAAATCAGTCACCATGATAGTTCTTTAGTAGGTGATGCTCCTTTATTTTCTTTTTCTTTCTTTTTAAATTATTATTATATTTTATTCTAGTTTAGTTTAATTTTGAGACAGATCTTGGTCTGCATTCCAGTCTGGTCCTGAGCTCACTGTATAGCCCAGTCTGATCTCTTACTGCCTCAGCCTTTTCAGTGCTGAGATTACAGGTGTGTGCTACCATGCCCAGTTTATGTGATCCTAGGGATTCGAACCCAGGGTCTTGATTTATTTGGCAAATGCTTTAAGTACAGAGCAAAACCCCCAGCCACTTTTATCTCCTTTCTTAAAACATTTATTCTGTATTTTCAGTGCACACTTCCACTCTCAATATGGCTAGGTGTAGATTACATTTTAGCCAGTTTAGAAGTCATTGAGTATTTTGGATCTGAGATCTAATGTCTTTCAAACATTGTGGAAAATAATAGTTACTGTCTTTCTCCTACTTCCCCCACAATCTTCTCAAATATCTTGCTTTGAAGTGCCTCTAGAAAGATTAGTCTTGAAAGATTCCCAGTCAGGCCTATCCCATTTCCACTTCTTCTTTAGTATTTTTTTTCTCCAGGTTGTTACATTATTGTATTTATGTTCATTATTTCTCTTTTTGGTAATATTGAATTTACCTTACTAAATTTAAATTTTTATTTTAAAAATATAATAAATCCAAAATATTTTCCCCATTTTAAATCTGGCCCATGTGTAAAAATATTTAATTTTATAACCTTGGCCTTGATTACTCTGCATTCATTATATGACATATTTGTATGTTATTCTGCATCTTTCTTCCTTGGGGGTTGTTTTCTCTGTGAGTTGTGCATTTTAAACTGTAATTTCCTTGTTTTTCTTACAATTATCTCTAGAATTGTTTTTTCCACACCTGATGTTGAGTTCTACTACAGCAGTTGCCCTGGACCATAGGTTACACGTATATTTTCTGTGTTTGAGGTTTCTCTATCTACGTAAAACCTATGAAAGTGGGCCACAAATGCTTCTTTCCTATAATAAATGACTAATGATTAATAGAGTGCACACTTTTTTTCCTGGATATCTTATGGCAAATTTCCTCACTCTTTATCCCCAGAGTAAAGATGGTTTATCATTCGTTCTACTTTGGGATCTTCACGTTAGGGCTCTGTTAAGTTTCTCACTTTGCGTGGGCCTTGGCACTCGTGTTTCACATCCTGTGAACTCACAAGCCCTTCCAAGTGGAGTCTATCTATCACGGGGAGTGACCAGCGCACTCAGGAGAGCAGGTGCCTCGACGCTGGCTCACTGTGCTCAGGTTTGGCTTTCGTCTTCTTTGGGGCTTCATGTCATTTGGAGTTCTTCATTTCTCCCAAGTTCAGAGACGGATCTTAAATACATATGTATTTTAAATGAGCGATTTTATTCTTTTGGGAAAATTCAAAGGGAAAGCTTTGAACAAAATTTAGACCATCAGAAATCAGAAGTTTTAGGTTGGCCTTTTCTGTAATGCCTGTTAGAATAGAGATCAGAATGAAAATTATTTTGAGTGCTCAGTTCTCTAAGACAACTCATGGTTATGATTAGAGATCAATGACTTTAGGTTCTTCAGCATAAAATAAAGAAACCTTGAAACTATGAAGGTGCAAATGCATATGAGATGGGTAACTAGTAATTTCCTATGAACAAGATTAGAATCTACAGACCTTGTTAATGACAGAATGGTTAGGTATAAGGTGATATTGCATTTCAAGCAGGCACCTTCAGTGTCAAGGGCAGGAGTGGCATACACAGAAAGGGCAAAATAAAACCCTGAATGTGAGTTTGCACTGGCTTGACATGGGCCTCTCCTTCTTTTGGTATCTCATTATTATCCACCAGTTCTTCTCTGTGAGTAAGATAGCAGCCTATGGTGCCATTTTGATCAAGAGGAATAAGAATAATAAATGCTTTTTATTATGAAATAGCCATTGTAAATGTTATAAATTTGAATCTCAAGTGACTGATAACAGGGCACACTCTGTCAAATCGCCTTAATGATGGATGCAGAAAACTAGAAAGTTTAAAGATGAAACAATGTCATCTGTGTGGAAAAGGAAATAGCTATTCCATTTCTTACTCTCCACATTAATATTTACATAGATTCTGTTATCATGGGAGGCTGATTCTCCATTACACTCTGACTATGTCACACTTATCTATTGATATCCCAGACGTGTTGCAAAATTCCCCAAACACAATTAACCTCAATGCGCTATAGTTATATGTCATATTTCTTAAACATCAACTCGAAGTTTTCTCCAGATAATGTTGCAAGATTTCTAAACATCCAATTAATTTCAATTCACTCTACATCGATGCCATATGTTTTTAACATTTTCAATAATGAGATATCTGAGTCAGTGCAGTGAGGTTCACGAAGTCTTCCCAGAATTGAAAACAAGGGATGCTGACTTCCAAAGCAGAGCAGGAGTACTGTCGTTGAATCTGCTGGTTGCATATGTATCCAGAAATCTGTGCAAGTTGGAGCTCAAGTTATTCGAGGTAGGAGTGAGTGAGCCAGTCTACTGATTGGAGCCATTGTGGTTTGAATGTTAATGTTCCCTCCTCCGTTCATGTTGAATTTTAACTGCTGCTGTGAAAATATGAAGAGGTGTGTCCTTTGGGAGGTGATGGATTTTGGCTTGGATTAGTGCCTGCTAATGGACTTGAGATTGCAAGTTTGGCTCTTCCATTTCTTCTGCTGATAGGAACACAGAATTTGTCCCTTGTGTCCTTTGATCACTTCTACTGTGAAAAGATGAAGTAACATTGTACTTCCACAAGCTCTTAGTGCTCATGTCTTAATGGAGGACTTCTCAATTTTCAGACTGTAAAAAATGACTTTCTGTTCTTTATAAATGACTTAATCTAAAATATCTTAGTATAATAGAGAAACAGACTAACACAGACACTAATGAAGAGTGTCTTAGTAACATGTTTGTTGCTGGGACACACTACTCAACACCCATAAGTTAAGGGAGGAAAGGTCCATTTTGTTTCAGTTTCAGTCCATTTACAGGAAGCTGGCAATGGTGGAAGGGTCACATAGAGGCCTAGCTATTCCTGACACTACAAAAGGAAACAGAGTGAGAGAATAGTGTACTCTTCCGTGTCACCTATCAGTGGTCCATCCTTTCTGACCAAGCTCTACCTCTTAACAGCACAGGATATCAATGAACCAAGCCCCATGACTGAATTACCTTCCCAACAGGAGGCTTTTGGAGGAACAGCCCAGATCCAAACTATAGCAAAGCGCTGTATTAATTCAAGAGTATCAACCAATAGAAAGTTATTTCAAGCGTTCTAGGATACTAGCCAAAACAAGTCCCAAATAGCAAAACATTGTTTTCTTTTTACAATTTAGCCCCTTTCAACATTTTTTTTTTCTGTTGGTGCTTTAAAGCACCAACTTTGGAAACACAAGGAGTTGAAGTTCCCATCGAAGACTTCAAAGCAGGATATCAGTGAAAGAAGGCCACCTAACGCCAGCCTGGTGAGGTCTGGGAGCACTGGTGGCATAAACTGAATTTCATACTGAAAGCAAGTCGCTGTTGCAAGTGCCAGTATCATTCCTTCGTATTGTTTGAGCTGGAGATGGCAGTTTGGTAGCTCAGGCTGTACGCTATGCTGAGGAGTATGGAAAACGCTGCTCTGTCCATATGGTGCATCATCTGAACACACCAGGCAAGACATTAGTGGATAGAAAGATCTGGGACTTGTGAAGGAGATGTGCCTGTTCATGACAAAACCAGGCATGTCATTTGTTTGTGTTTCTCTTCTCACTGTGCTGTAAGCCACACTTCGAACCAAGACCTCTCTGAATTCTTTTTCTGTTCTTTCATCTTGCTTTTCCATCACTCTTCTAACCCTGGAAGCAACAAAGCTGGCAGTGTGCCTCTTCCCTGCAGTGAGTCGGAATAGGGCAGGAGGATGCCAGGCCCATTTCATGAATCAGTCAGCATGGCATACGCATCAGCAGGGACCAGGGTCCCTTAGACTCTTCCACACAGAAAGGCAGGAATTTAAAGGGAAGGCGAATGTCCCAACGCAGTGTGGAAAGCAGAAACAAAGAGCAATTACAGAGAGCAAGATAAATCTCAGCTTGGCTCAGGAACAAACAGCCCACAATTCTCTTTGCTTAGGAATGAAAGTTTTAGTTGCAAACAATCAGTTTAGGAAATGAAATCTTTGCTCAGTACTGGTTCAATGAATAGAATATGTTCCATAGACATGAGAAAGTGAAGATTTGAGAAAAAATTTTAAATGGTGAAAAACTTAGAAGGCCATGAGCTTATTACTTTGATTCAAAATAAGGACATTGCAGACCAGAGATACGATGCACGGAGCTGTAGGCACTGAGTGTAATAAGGAAGCTGGGACTGAAACTCCCACCTTGTAGTGTCCAGTTCTTGATGTTTCCAGAGTTCATGGACATATTTGTTGCCCAGATGCACAGGTGAACGTGGCAGTCAATTGACAGAATGGTTATGTTCCTCCCCAGCTTCATATGTTGAAGTCTAATTCTCAATGTGAGGGTGTTTGGACATAGGGCTTTGGGGAAGTAATTAAGAAAGATTAGTTAATTTGTAAAAGAGACTCCATGGGCTCCCTGGCTTTACCTCAGCCAGGCGAAGGCTCAGCAAGAAGCAGGCAGTCTGCAGCCCGAAGAGTGCCTTCACCGTGCGTGAAATGCCGGCTCTCTCAACTCAGACTTCAGCCCTGGAACAGTGACAACCAGCCTAATTTTTACAGACTGCGCATTCTTTGCTGCTTCCCTATATCAGCCCCAAGCCAACCAGGACAGTGGGTCTCATTTCTAACAAGTAAGGAACTCTGCATTTGTACCTGACAGTACCTCGTTATATAAAGGCAAGGAGGTGGGGAGAGGAGAAGTCAATTAGAAGAAAATTGAAAGACTGGATGCCATTTTTCTTTTCTTTTTTCAGAGTTGAGGATTGAGCCAAGGTTTTAACACTGAGTGGTACCATCAGCCACTGCCGCCTTGGGTTTTTTTTTTTTTAATTTGAAATAAATTCTTGATAAATTCCTACATTTCCGAGGCTGGGATATTGGTTTCTTTTGTGTCATCAGTACAAATAAGGATTTAGAAAACTGGAGATTTGGGCATCTTTCAAACTCAGACATTGTCCAGCAAAGGAAGCCCCACCTTTGTTTCCCTAAAATAAGATCTCTAAAAATTTAATCTCGTTATTTGTTCATCTTTTCTCCCATATACTTATTGGGCAATTTGGATGAGTGTCTTTATGACAGAAAAGGCTTTGAAAACTTCTGCCAGTGGTTAAGATATGGAATGTTCCCCCAAAAGACTCGTATATTTGGATACTGAGGATTGCCTGTGGATTTCATGTGCATTCAGTAGGTGGGACCCAGTTGAGAGGAATGTGTCACTGAGCATGTGGCCTGGAAGAAAATTCTCTTACCCTGGCGCCCCTCATGCCTGACCTTTTCTCTTGTGATGCCATCAGCAGCTGTTCTCTGTCAGACTGTTCCCACCATTGCCAGCTGCCCATGCGTGGAATGAGGCCTTCTGAAACTATGAGCTAAAATAAGTCTTTCCTCCCTTGAATTCTGGGTGTCAGGTATTGTTTCTCAGCAAAGGAAAAGTAACTAAAATATCTTTCTTACTGCCAAAATGATTAAACATTCTTATATATGGGTCCTACTCTACCACAGAGCCAATAGCACTATTTTCCTTTTCTATAGAAATCTTTTCTACTGAGTATCCTGGAACTCACACATTTTTACCTTATATGCTTGTCTCTAAATGTCTTCTTATCACCTGCAGAAGCACCTGCTCCACGATCGCCTCCAAATGGCACTTTCACAAAGATTCTCGGCCATCTTTCGTTTAGCAAGTTCTTCATGGGGGATGTCACCTACTCTCACGAATTACTTCCACTCCTACAGAGTCATGACTTACATAACTCAGTCATAGTCAAGTATTGTCTGGGTTTCAGTTTCACATAACCCAGGACTCAACGAGTACCTAAAACCATCGTCTTCTCTCCCGTAGCCAAGCTCAGTGTCCTTCCCATTCTGCCTTGTCAGTATTTGCTGTGTCACCTTACTCTCCATCCTAATAACGCTGCCCATGGATTCCCGTGGTCTCTCACTAAGATTCGTAAATTTACCTCCCACCTGGATTCTCTGTTTTCAGTTTTGCCCAAGTAGATTCATCTTCCTTTATTATGTTCCAAGTTTAAACCATTTAAAACACCAGTGTGTGCCCATTTTTCTTAGGATTAAAAATTTAAATGTCCATGATTTCTCATAAATGAAAATAATAAAATAAAAATCCTTAGTTGCCCAGATACTGCCTACTTCTTCAGTCTTAATGGTCTATCATTCTCAGACTGGCCTGAGAAATTTGCAGGGCAAACTGTTTGAAAGTCCCTGTTGCCCTTACTATTTTTATACTACAGTTTACTATACCTATACCATTTCTGTATTGATATTATTTCTTATACTATAAGACAGGAAGCCGTCTTATTTTTTGCCACTCACTCTATCTGTAATCTCATCCCTCTCCACTAGCTTTTTATTTAATGCCTATTTATTTGTTAGGGCTCAGTTCTGACACAGCCCTCCCCTCCCCCAAGCAGCCTTGCTGGCTACACTAGGAGGGTTACATTGCCAACTGCTGTGTTTCTTTTAACACCCTGGGCATAACCCTACAGAGCCTCTAATCACATTGTACACAAATATGTCAATAACCAGAATCTTGGATTCTTGGGAAGGAAAGTGTGGCAGCCTCGTCTTTCCTATTGTAGGGTTTGCAGTGTCTCATTTAGATTTATTCTCCTCCCAATGTTTTTAATATATTTGCGATATACAATGGTTATATTAAGCTTGAAGATGCTGTGCACATATATATCATGATATCATGACAACATTACAATCCCTTCCCACGTCTCCTTATTGGCCCTCCTGCTCCCTCCCTCATCCCCCGACTCCCACTGTCACACCCATTTGTTTCTATAAAATGCCTGTATTCTGAGTTGCTCATATTACAGAAACAAGACAGTACTTTACCTGGTGAGTTTGAATCACTTCCTAAGCATGATAGTCTCAAGTTGCATCTTTATAGAAGAGCGGTACTCCATTGTGTACATGTACCACAGTTTTTGTTTCCATTGGTCTGTAGATTCATTCTTGACCTGAACTTCAAGACCCTTTGCTATCTGTCAGAAATATAAGCATAAACACCCTATTGACCCTGCTCTAGGGGACCCACATTGGACAGGGGAGTCCTCCAGACCGCGTGAGTGTCCTCCCCACAGGAACGTGATGTGAAGTTGCCCACAGGACATGGAATCTGCCAACTCGGGAGGTAGAGGAAAGCATAAAGATCGGAGAATTCGCCTTCTCTAGTGGGAACCCTTGCCTCTGTTCCTTATTTACCTTCTGTGGCACTTTACTTCTTCCATTAAGGAAACACAACCCCTTAAAACTTGACCATACCAACACAGGCTACTTATCGAGATTTGATGAAATCCAGTGCTTTCCCTGGGAGCCATTTCCTTCATCTGGCTTCCGAAAGCGTTTTAGCCAAGAAGAAAGTACATTTGTGCTTGCCAGAGACTTGTAAAATGTGCTTCTGACTGGCAAAACACAAAACGCTTTAAAAAGTGAGGAAACCACACAGCAGACACTGCCATCTGATAATAGCAAACGGGCTCTTGGTTGTGTAGAAATTGCCAGGAAGGTGCCTGTCACATAGTAAGTAGGAGGCTGGTGAGAAAACGCAACGGTGCCGTTGGCAAACCTCACCATCAAAAGAGCGCGCCGCATCTACTGGCTTTGGATGCAGTTGCCCACACAGAGCTGAGGGGGGATTTGGCTCCCAGAATGCCATTTGGCTATGGTGGCAGCTTTGACTGTAGAGAAAACAGCAGCGAGCCATTGGAGGTGGGGTCTGGGCACATCGACTGGATTTCTCATCCTCCCTCCCGGCCCCCTTCTGGCCTAGGGCACAAAGGGAGTCATTTTGTTTACTTTTGACACTTCGTAGTGCCAAGTCACAGCAGAGCACCTGCAAAGAGAAGCTCAGCATGTTGTTTGCAAGTGTCCCTGTTGCTAGAACCTCAGAACGTTGTTGACATAAGTCTTATGAAATGGGAATGCTTTCTTTCCCTTCTTCGAATCCTAGAAAGCAGTGGCATTTGGAAACTTGTGTTCTAAGCGAGTTTGTGAGGACAGGGGTGCAGTAGGAGCTAGTTGTGAGTTTACATATATTTGAAGATTTCTGCTTCTATTCTTTTCTGTTCTGCTGTTTGGAGATAAATCATATTCAGCTTTAGGGAGTTTAGTTTAAATATCATGCATGTACACCTGAGGATTTAAAAAAAAGAAAATAAGGTTTTTAGAACTATATTGGTTATGGACAAATAAAATAAAAATTAGAGGAAAAGAATGAAAGTGCTTTCCTTGTTTGCCTCCTGGAAATTAGAAAACAGAAAGTCTTCAGGTTATATTATTTGTGGACTCAAACACGTGCTGTTCCTCGATGAATTTAAATGTTTGTAATTCAAAGATGTATAATTATAACTGTAGCCTCACACAACTCTGTGTTAATTTGAACTTCATTATTTGTAGAGAAGCCCATCAGAGACTGCTCATATGCCATATAGAAAACGTGTTTCACTTACCAGATTTGATGTGACAAGCAATATTGGTGACAGGCATGGAGAAGTGGTTTACATAGGAGTATTTCTTTAACAACTGATATTTTGTGCTTTACACTGTATGAATACAGTAATATTTCTTTCTAGCAGAATAAGTCAGTTAAAAAATACAACACATGTACGTTGAAAAAAGATTTGTTTTGAGAACTTGGGGGAGTTATTTAATCAATATTATCTTCAGCTTCCTCATCTGGAAAGTAGATACTTAGTCCAAAAGCTTGTTCTGTAGATTGATTGAGGTAACATCTTGCCCAGTCTTGGTGGCTGGTTCACGCTATGAGCTTGTGTTAGTATTAAGTCAAGAGATGGAGTAGGCAGGTGATAGGTGATGATTAGGAACAAAGCCTTAGAAGCCACATGGTCACAGGTTCAACAAGTAAGATTGAGTGTTCTCCAGGCAGCAGGATTTGGTACATGCTACATATGTCCTGTTGAAGAAATCAGGAGACCTTTGCTTTCTGTGGGCTGAGTGGCTTCTGGGAGGAAGCACGGTAAAAATGTAAACAAACAGCGATGGTTCTTCCTTCCCAAATGGTAGTGCCTTCTCCGAGTCTGTTCTCATTTGAAGCCTGGTTAAAATCCTGACTTCATTTTCTTTCTGCACGGTGCATCCATGTGCCTGACAAAAGCCATTTGCAGTGCATTTCCACTGGTTTAAAAGCCACTTGGGGCTGTTGAGGGAAAGAGGGCCAGCTACCACCCTACTGTCCCGTAGGCGACAGTGTTTGTCATTCGCGGAGAGAGTACCTAGCTGTCTGGAGTCAGTGAAGGAACTCTGGTAACTTGTTTATTTTACGTTGGAACTAATCGTCCTGGTTTTCCCAGATCTGAGAGGATTCCAAGTACTTAGGATTTTCAGTGTCAACTCTGGGAAAGTCTCAGGCAAGCAGGACAAATTGCTCATACTGCTTATTTTATCCACTTGTCCATTGTCAGCTCTGGAAATGTACAACTCCATATGGTGGTAAGTTTCACAAAGAAACAGTACGGTGCTGTGACAAATCACAGTGAGGAGCTTGTTGTATTGTATGGGAGATATTTCTGATGAATATGAGGCATTTAAACCTCAGAACATTAAGTTCAAACATTCAAACATGAGAATGATATTGAGTATCAGTTGTACTTTTGTTTCTTATTGTTTAATTTTAGGCAAACTGTGTGAATTCTCTACTCAAGTTCCTTCAATAAGAAATTTGCTTATGTACAATAAGCAAATCATCATTTGTAATCATGCCTCTCATATTTGATCATATCATAATTATAGGAAACTTCGAGGAATAAAAAAGCGTATAAAAATTAGAAGTTTTTCTGGCCATTGATTTCTAATTTCTTCCATTTTGGTAAAATACACTTAAAATTATTGAAACGTTTATGACATAATATCTGGTCTGTTCTGGACGATGTTGTATGTGCACTTGAGAAAAATGTATTCATCTGTTGTTGAGTGGAGTCTTCAGTAGATTTCTGTTTCAGAAGTTGTTAAAAACTTTTATGTTCTTTTTAGTTATCTAGTAGCTATTTTGCTCATTATTACAAGAAGAATGTTGAAAGTTCCCAACTATTTTTATAAAATTCTGTTTGTTCCCACAACTTGCTTGTACTACATGCATTTTGGAACCTTTTTTAGGAGTGTATGTGGACCTCATTACAGAAACACATGAGTATACCTTATGATCTGAAATGTCACGGGAACGTGTAACTCAAAAAAGCAAAATCATCAAGAAAACAAAAACATGTTTTTTTTTAAAGCTCTGGGAATGATTTTCCTCTGAAGATATAACATGATATAAATGGTAGTTATGCAATGGTTGATTTCAAGAAACTTCTTGTTTACAGAGAGAAAAGAGTCTGCCTTGTCTTGTCATCTGTAGCAGTATGGTATTCAAAACACCATTCAAGGTCTAGAAAATGTGCTTTAGTCACTAGAAAGCTCTCTCTCTCTCTCTCTCTTTCTCTCTCTCTCTCTCTCTCTCTCCTTTGTTTCATTCTTTCTGCCTTAGCAGTGTGCAATTGGACAAAATTTATGACATCAAAACATGAGCTAACCCTCCAGTGCTTCTCATTTCTGATAAGCACTCTCATAGGCCCTGTTCCTTTGTTTTGTTTCGAAAAAGCAAGAATGAAACCCTGCTCTTAATCTGGCATTTCCATAGGATCATATAGATTTAAAAATAGTTTTACAAATGTGGCTCAGAGGGTCTGAATGATTGCCCGAGAACTGGACTTTAAATCCATTCCTAATATTGGCTCCATGTTACTGCTTTATTCCATATACTATACTCAAGAGAAATAGAATATTAAAGTAGGAGAGTCTGAATATACATAGAAATCATCATAAGTGTGTTTAACCCTATTGTATATGCTCTGCTTATAGGATTTATATTATTGGACAACAGCCAAATACGTTTAATAGAGAACATCATCTGGAGAGCACTCTTCATTGACACAAGAAGTCTGTATTGAACTTTAACATTTTATTTCATAAATAAATTTAGGAATGATAGTTCATCTTAAATGTCAGCTTTGGAATTAGCACCAGTTCAGGCAAGAGAATCTGGATTTATCAGCTTAAAGGAGAAGAAATGTCATGCAAATTGCTAATGGGATTTTGTTGTCCTTCAAAAGTGTTTATAAACAATTTAAAATAGATTTGACAGTTTATTTCCTCTCTTGTTCTGATTGCACAATGATCTACTTAGAACTGAGAAAGCATTCAGATTTCTCTATGATTCATGATTGGATACCATTGCAAAAATAATTTGCTAATAGCCAAGGTGAAACTCAGTAGATTCAGAAAAATGATATTGTAGTAGAGAAAACTTAGGATTTTCAAGGATATGAAGAAAGAAAGAGAAGCAGCAATAAAATCCCATTTAGAGGGTTAAAAAAATAAGTAATGCAGTCATGTTATGCATTGTGATTATGAGCTGCTGAATTGGCGTTTACGGTGACAAGAGTCTCCAATTTATCGGATGCATGTCATTGGAATCTGCCCTTTCTTTTTATGTGTCTTCCCATGATGAATGCTGGTACTGGGCAATGAAGGGCTCTTACCCTTTTCAGACTTTCCTGGATGCTGGTGAACTTGCCAATTGATGCTTCTGTAATTTTTGCTTCAAGGTCACCTGAGGGGACCAAGTCATCCAAACAAAGTCACTGAATATGTTAAAGTTAAATAGTTGTTTCTTGAAAATAAAAGTCACGGAAACATTAGGGCACCAAGGACATAATCACTGTAAGATGGAAAATGGAGTAAGAGAATATTTTCTTTTGAAAATGTGGCTCATTTAAAATAAAACGTGATAAATAGCCCTTGGACAACTAAGGTCATTTGGTCTGCACTCAGTAATTCAATTAGGAGAAATCTGAAAGCAATAAGTGCGTGGTAGGTGGGAGCTGTAAAAGCACTGGACTGTTAATAATTTGAGACTTTCTCCTCCCTTTATGCGGATGAAAGTGGATCAATTATGTGAACACGCAGGTCTCCGTATTGTCCTCATCCACAGATGGGCCCTGAGGGAGATCACACAAGGACCCCGAACCGTGAGGCAGAGCTTTGCCTTTTGCACAAGGTTCACTGTCTTCAACTTGATCTTCAATCGGTGAAAAATTCAATAACTGGCTCTCTTTTTTTCCTTTTCAAGTTATAATTTCAACATCTGAGAACACAGAGCTTCTTAGATTCCCAACTTTTCCTAAGGTCTGGGGTGAACATTCAATTGTGATTTGAGAAGACATTTAGTACTGCAGCAAGTAGGACCAGCTGAGATTTCCTCAGAGTACAGACCCGTGAGCATATGGGTTAGGCTTTTAGTGCTGTTTCCAAAAGAATTCTTAGATTTAGGTGGGCTTCTCTATACCATTGGCAGACACTGGGGGTGGAATCTAAATTTAGTTTCACCCAAAGCAAATCTGCTATCAGTGTTCACATTCTTCAGAAAAGCGGGGGTGGGGGATAGTTTGATAATTAAAATATACTTGTGAGGACAATGAGACTATCCTAGAAAATTCTAGAATTGTGGCTACTGCATGTGTGCTTCGCCTTAAAGCAAAACAGAGCCTTTGAAAATTATGTCTGACTATGTATAATATGAATTTTATCTGAATAATGATAAATCAAGCATATTGTTCTTTCAGTTCTTTATTAGTGAAATTGTACAAGGGAAGAGCAAGTTGCCTACTCACACCGACTCTGTCTTAATGACCTTTCTTTAGTATGAATCCATGTAAGGATCTTTCTGGCCGGAACTGAATGTCAGCCAGCTTAAGCAAAAATGAATTTAAATAAGTTTTAGAAATCACATGTACCATTTGGAATCTCAAATGGTATATGTGTTGGAGTAGATATCATGATGACATTTTAAGAAAAATCATCCTTAACCAAGTTCAAATTGAAATCCTTGCATAGATGCGGCAGGAACTTGTACTCATTCTCTGAAAGGCTTAAAAAGAAAAGTTCTTACCTGGAACTGATATACTTTTCTGTCAAAAAAATAAGAGAGAGAGATAGAGAAATAAAAAGAGAAAGATACTTTGCAACAGTGGCAAAATAGTTCTTGCAGAAAGCATTCTGAAATTTAAATTTTTACTTTTACTTCTTTACCTGGAAATCTTCTTGGCCCTTGGCTCTAGATGTTCATCCACATCCTGTCTTCAGTTTTCTGTTCATCGTTACCTTAAATTCTCTGTAGATTGTATCAATTTCCGTGGCATTAGTTGTAACTCTGTAGGGATGGTTTCTCACAATATATTTCCAAAGTTTTGTGCTAATCTTTACATTTCTACCTGCCAACATGACTTCAAAATTAGCCTTCTACAAACTACAGTCTCCACACCCAGAGTTGGTTTTAAAGCACACCACTTGCTTTCCCCTGAATTTTGTAGTTATACTTAAAAAGATAAATTGTATAAATGAAATTCATGTACCTGTCTGGCGTTCCTGGCCACCTTTAGATACTTAAGGACATCACCATTGCTCTGCGTAGTCTTGGTGCTTAGTATCTCTGCACACAGTCCTTGTTCTCTTCTTTTCTCTAACATAATCTGCACTAAACCCTTTGGCAATTTCATCTTGTCACAAGACATTGCCTGTGAGTGCTTCATGCTTTATGTTTTGTTCCCACATCCAGCTACCTATTTGACTTCTTAACTTGGACAGATGACAGCCGTTTTGAGCGTAGAAAGGGCCAAACTAGCGTCTTGATGCTCTCACACCCCTACCCACTCCCATCTTCTCTACATCACTGATGACAATTCTATCTTTCTAGTAAAGCAAAATAAGACCTTGGAACCTTCCTTGACCCTTTGCTATCTGCCATGTCACATCCAGAAAAATTGCAGGTGGTTCCACGATGAAAAGATAGCTCAGTTAAGCTTGCCACTTTGTGACTGTGTCTAAGCAACCAGTAGTATTCCTCTCATGACTAAGGCAGAAGCATCTCCCTCCCACCAGGAATTAAACGTCTTTGCCCCACCACCCTCTTTTGCCATGGGGTTTCCTGCCTTGGAGCCCACTGACTGTAGGCTGAATCTCTTAAAATATGGACTGAATTAAACCTCTTTTAAAAGTCATAGACATCTGCTATTTTGTCCCTGTAATAGGAAATCTAATCAATACAGAACTGGAAGCAACCAGCAACAGAAAGAGTTTGAAAATCGCTTCTGAATGGCAAATAAGAGTAAGGCTTACTTTACACCAACCAGGTACTTGGAAACTCACCTAAAACAGGCAATTGAGCTGAAAGGTCAGAGAGAATTCAGTGCAACAGTGAGAAGGGAAGTGTGAAATCCGAAGTGGTGGCCACAAGTGGGGCCAGAGTTTCTGTGGCAGATGATATTCTCCTGTAAACTAGAGTTATGTAAAAGCTTGATACCTGTAATGTGGCTGAGTAAAAATGGCAAACTACATAACTACATTTTATGATATTTCTGTCTTTCTGATATTTTGTTCATTCTATCCAGGAAATTCCTGTTGTTACTCAAGTCCTTGTTATTTTTTGTGTGCAATTCTCAGAAGAATATCCTTTCCTTCTACTCCCCTATTCTACTCCACCTGTCTTCTTGACACCAGATTCACTCACCTTCAAGATCGTAAATGGATCCCATCATTCCTGCCTTTCCAAATCTTATAGTGCTTCCATACTGGCTACCACAAGAAGTCTTGCCTACTTAGAACAGAATTCAAATTTAACCGCAATCATAATTTTTCTCCCCCCTTTCCTCATAATTAATTATTTTTTCAACAAATATTTCTTGAGTTCCTAATGTGTGCCAGGAAGTAAGCAGAAGTAACTAATAGATCTTAATTCATTTCTTGAATCAGCATTATTTGTTCTGTCTCTCTGTGTTTCCCATTGATATCCATTTTTTAAACTTTTATCCCACGTCTAACTATTGAAATAAAATGTATTTTTGAACAGCTAGTGTTTATTCCGGATTATAATCTGTGACCATCCTGGGAATTGCCCCATCCTCGGATGCACACTCAGCCTCTGGACATCACTAGCTTGGAGCCCTGAGTGCTCCATATTCCTCAGGTACCAGAATCAAAAGTCACCTTTCCTGAGTGGGCAGTATCCTCCTTGCCTGTACCATGGCTCACCTTCCTCCTTGGCTGGCTGAGCTGTCACAATATTTCCAGCTGCTAACATGAACTACAAAGATCTTATTCAAGAAACACTCCCTGTTTTCTTCCCACCCTCCGACCATGTGCTTCTCCCTCCTTCTTGCAGTCCTCCTCAGCATCTGGTTGTCTCTCATCAGCACATCTGCTTCGTACTGATTGGTGTTTGGCTGGTTGTTTACATGTGCTTTCCCGCAGAGACATGATGTTCATTTGGACCCCAGGAACCAAGTTCTCGTTCGCTTACTGTCCTCACAAGACATAGTCCAATTTTTTTGTTAATATCATGCTGTTCTGTTAGTATTTCTGGGCTAAATATATTCATAAATTTGGCTCCATGTGTTACTGTCAGGACAGATACTAAATATGTAAAAGCTTAATACCTGGGAGACACACGTGTGTGTGTGTGTGTGTGTGTGTATCATCCCCTATAAGAACATCTTCCTCAACTTATAACGGGGCTGTGTCCTGAAAACATATCATAAGTTGAAAATACATTTAATTCACTTAAGATACGAAATGTACTGGCTTAACAACACAGTCCACTGTGTTTTCCATTGTTGTCCTGTGATGGGGGCCCAGTACTGTGAGAAAGCATCAACTATGTATCATTAGCCCAGAATAGATTCAAACTCAGAATAGGAATTATGATTTTTCTGAGCACCACTATAAAGTCAGAATATTGTAAGTTAAATCTCAAAAAAACAGGGATCCTCTGTATTTACATATACTCATCTGTGTGTATATAAAATAGATCATGCTTTTATTATACACTTATTTACATTTTCATATATATGTGTGTGTGTTTATATATTGTGTTAAGCCTCTACTATCATATATAATATAGACATATACAATATCTTTAGATTAGATGCTATATGAGATACTGTTATCTTTAGACTGAAAACTGTATTTGAATATATATACATGTATGGGGAGTATGTGTGTAACTGGTGTATACACACATAATTGGTATATACACACACGCACCTGTGTGTATTTGGTATAGAGTTCATTTCCTTTTCCCTCTTCCACTCCTCGTTTCTTCCTCTCCACTTCTTCCCTTGCTCCCTCATCTTTTTTCTGTTTTAATTCTTCATTTCCTTCTTTCATGTTCTCCCTGCTTCTCCTCCTACCAAGCCCTTTGCTTTCTCGTTGTCCTTCTTTAGGATATGCCTGTATTTGGTGCACTTGGTGTAGATAGTAAAAGATGCTGATGGTTAAAATAACCACTGTCCCTTTGTAGAATCATTGAAACATGGATTTACAGCTTGAAAGCATCTCACCTATTTGTTCTTGGTTGTGCAACGTATCAGAACAAGTTGTTTTGTATGTTTCTTTGAAAGAAAGATTGAATTAAGTAACAGGGTTGTTCAAGAATCTATGATGTGAATTCTGCACCCAATCTTTGAAGACTGTTTTGATGGAATGAACTGTGAAAATATGGTGACCATCAGCGATAGTGCTGGTCATTACTCTAAAGGCATACATCTGAAGAGGTGTCATGTGGCCACTCTGAACTCATGATCAGTTGCTGTTTAGCTATAACACAATAGAAACACCCAGTATGTTTAAAGGAAATAGGAAACATTTAATTCTTGTATCCCAAAATTTAAATTGCGTAATAGTCACCAAAGATTTTGTGATGAAGCTCTGATGTTTGTTGGTCCTGCAAGACTTTAACATTGCACTAAAATAATGCTTACATGCCACTGCTGCCAGAGGTCTTGTATTATTGAAGGTGAGCACAAACATTAGGAAATTCTGTTCACTACTTAGTCTAGTCTAAAACCACAAATAACTTTACAAGGAGTGGGAACCCTCAATTGTCTGTTCACAGTTCGTGTTTTTATTCTTATCTTCCATTCTCTTCCAAAGAAATACAGCTGCACATTAGGCAATGTGTATAAGATTTCAAATATTGTTACTTTGTAAAACTGTCATTTATGAAAAGTAAATATCTCAATTGAAAAAAGAAAGAAAACTATACTGAACAAGACTTTTTAGCGTTCGTTTTTAATCATCAATTTAAGAAAAAAAGTCACTGATACACACTGAATTTGCCTGTTCCTAAAGCCATAGTTATTAGAAAGGAGCCTGATGTTAATATGTCTGAAACAATTATTTAACTTGAAAGGGGCAGTATCAAGCTTTCCCCTGAAAAGTTTACATTATATGATGTTGAAGAAGGTACTTACTTCCTGGCTGTCCTACCAAGCTCACCAATGATTTTCCTCACTTTTGAGGTTTTTATAAGTGGAGGAAAAAGATTACCAGAGCCCTTAGGATATTGTTATATTCATATTTTCTCTTCGACAGTATCTGTAAGAGGACAGCAAATGAGCAATTGAGTTGCTTTGCGCTTTTTAGCTTAGCTGAACTTTTGAGCCTAACACGCCAATGATGACAAGGACCCCAGAAAATAAATCTCTAGATGTTGGCTGTTAACTTTTCTTGTGGGTCAATCTGGGACATGGAAGATGGGTCAGAAAATGTGTTCAAAATCTAGTTCGATGAGGGATGCCGAAGTGCCTGGAACACACAGGACTATTGCTTGTTTCCCAGAGGGGGAGGCCGTGCAAAATGTCACACTTCAGCATGCTCGCTCCCGACCTAGGAGGCTGCCCGAAGATTGGGGGTCTTCATTTAGGCCTTCTTGTTTGTATCTGTCCAAAAATAATTTCAATCTTCTTGGAAACCTGTAGAAAAAAATTTTTCTCTTCTCATTAACAAGGATTCCCTCAAGATTCTCAGATGTATCTTTCATGAGCTATTGTCAGAAGGGAAATTCTGACTTTTTGTTGAATAATATCACTATTGCTCCTGCTGAAGGAAACCAGTGTGTGGATAAAGGGTAAGAGAAAACTTTGCCAGTATGTATCTCCCATGATAGTCTGATGTTTGCGGGACTTGAGTGGGGAAGGCTGAGCAAGAGAAATGCAGCAGAATTGCACAGTACAGATATTTCCTCTGATTCCGTCAGCTGGTCAGGGTTCTATCAGGCTTCATGGCGGGCTCCAGATCTTTGTGTTTTGTTTTGTTTTGTTTTGTTTTGAGGCATGGTCTCGCTCTGTAGTCCAGGCTGGTCCTGAACTCACTATGGAGCCCAGGCTGGCCTTGGACTCCAGGCAATCCTCCTGCCTCACTTTCCCAAGTGCTGGGATTACAGGCATGTACCACCATGCCCGGTTTATGTGGTACTGGGGAATTGAACTCAGGACCGTGCACTTGTTAGGCAAGCACTTTAACCCCTGTGCCATTCCTGCAGCCTCGTCTGCGTCTACTTTTAGCAAGAGATTGTCCCTCTCAAGACAAAGTAATGAATGGAGTTCACAGCAGTAAGAGATGCCACTCGGTTTCCTGGTAATTGTGATTGCCACTATTATAGTTTAGAATCTGTGGCTCCCCAAAGGAAATTAATATAGGGAGCATAGCAGTAGATAGAATTCTCTGGAAAGCTTATAATGTAGACTAATATTTTCATGTCTCTGTTTATTACCTAAGAGAATTATGAAGATTATCTTTTGCCTACCTTTGAAGAGACATTATTAGAGATAACTAATGTGATAGTTTTAAATGCAAGAGAAATAAATTAACATAGTGTGTTGAGATGCTAGGTCTAAAGCATTATGCTGAGTTGAGCAGAAAAAAACACCAAAGTAATTTAGAGACTTAGTCTCCAGGATGGCTTTCTACCTATGATTTCTCAGGGTGTTTCCCAAGTTCATAATTGTGTAACATGCTCTTCTGTTCATTAAGGAGAACCTTATTTTTTTTCCTATAACTGATCAGAAATTCAGATCTTAGCCATGATAGAGTACTAAACTAGTGTTCCAAAAGATAGTACAGAACTCCATTGTTGAAACTAATTTATTTCAGACTTTTACTCATTTTGTGAGTGGAGTAAGGGCCAAAGGGCTAGAAAGACAATAAAAGTGAACTATGTTGGTGAGAAATAGATGAGATGGGGCCCAAGGCTTTGGACTCCAGGGCATAGCTACAGTTAGGGTTCCTTTCACTGATCTATGGTTTACACTGAGCCTTTACTGGAACAGGGGAAAAAGCAGCAATAAAATAAGTGGCAGAAGATCCTGGTGGGATCTGAATCTAACACACTGTCTATTCAGAGAAACCAGGGTGATGTTCCTGAGCTCCAAGCTTTTGGTGGGTTCTGATCCTTAAACATCATTTAAAAACTCACTGGTTTAGTGAATGTAGAGACCTAACAGTCTTCCAGTTGATCTAAGCTTATTTGGGATGTGTCTTCATGTGATCCAGGTTTTTAAAATCTGGGGTGTCATAGACAAAAATGTCACTCCTGTTTTAAGAGTGCATGTAGAGTGTGTGTGTGTGTGTGTGTGTGTGTGTGTGTGTGTGTGTGTGTGAAGAGAGAGAGAAAGAGACAGAGACAGAATAACTGCTTGGATGCCTCAAATGGCAAATCAATGAATGAATAAAAGTTGATCCTAGCCGGCCCTAACATTTAAGTAAATTATGAAAAATATAAATATTATACAAATAAATGAAAATTTTAAGAAGAAAAAAAAGGAAAAGCCCTGTCTTACAAAACTTGAACTCATTTACACAGCAGAGGCTGAGATTGGACTATACTATGCTAAAATAAATCCTGTGAACCTTGTTTCAAATAAACTTTTTAGAAATTTGAGAAATGCTTTGTTGTGGATGCTAACAGCTGAAAGATGACCCTGGTGACAATTTTATAGGAACTTCTGTAAAGAAGTGTTTTGGCTGGCCTTTCTAATACCAGAAGTATTCAATGAGATCTGTAAAAATCTCTCATAGCCACAGACATTGAAAAAGAGGTGAAAAAAGAGGAATGTAAGTGTCTTTGTTCTAGAGATTTTTTAATTTGTGGGAATTCATAATTCAGGATTACCATCAAGGCAATTGTGAAGAGCTGGAAGCTACAGCCAGAAGCTGGAATTGTAACCTATCAGGTTACAGTATGAGGCATTATGTGTAAGGAAGCACATTGAAACTGAAACAACTCTTGACGTGATCCTGAACCAAAACTATCACATTGACTCTCAAACATTTCTAGTATTCCAGAGGCCTTGATGTACATTCTCCTCCTAGAGATAATGATTTTTTTACTATTATCATTAGTTTGTTGTGCCTTTTCTTGGTGTTCATATAAGTAAAATCCTACCCTGTGGACCTCTTTGTGTGTGTGGCTGCTCAACGTACTATCTGTGAGATTTATTTACAGTGTTGCGCATGTCATTAACTTGTTAAATGCTCAATGCTGTCTACTATTTTACTGTGTGTCACAATTCATCTATTTTCTTGCAGTTGGATACTTGTTCTTTTCCCACTGTGGATCGTCTCTTCACCTTGTTGATTGTTTCTTTTGCTGTGCAAATCTTTAGTTTAATGTGGTACCCTTTGGTGATTTTTGCTGAGATTTCTTGTGCAGTTGGTGATCTGTTCAGAAAAATTTTTTTCTGTCCCTATGTGTATTTTACTTGTTTTGTCTTCCAGTAAGGTCAGTGTTTCTGTTTTGATGTCCTATTCTTTGATTCATTTTGATCTGGTTTTAGTGTGTGGTGATAGATATGGATCTAATTTTATTTTCCTACATGTGGAGATCCAATTTTCCCAGTATTTGTTGAAGATGTTCTCTTTTCTCCAGGGGATTGTTTTCACCCCTTTGACAAAGATCAGTTGCCCGAAGGTGTTTGGGTTTGTTTCAGCATCCTCAATTTTGCTCCACCGGTCCACTTTTCTGTTCTTATACCAGTACCATGTAGATTTTAGTCACTGTTGCTTTGTAGTATTTTTTGAAGTCTGTGATTGTGATTCCTCCAGCTTTTCCCTTGTTACTTAGAATTGCTTTAGAGATTTTTGAGTCTCTTCTGGTTTTATATAAATTTTAAGGTTGTTTTTTCTGTAAAGAATGGTTGGTATTTTGATTGGTATTGGAATGAATCTGTATAGTATCTTTGGGAGTATGGCTGTTTAGACAATATTAGTTCTTCCTATCCAGGAACATGGGATGTCTTTCCATTTTCTAAAGTCATCATAAATCTCTTTTGGGGGAGGAGGCTTGTAGTTTTCTTTGTATAGGTCTTTCACCTCTCTGGTGAAGCTTATTCCTAATTTTTTTGGATTAACCTTACTGATATTGTTGATTTGTCATTTAGATTTTTCTTGTTTTGGCAAAGTGCCTGGTTTTTTTCTTTCTAATTTAAAATGGCTTTCTTTGCCTTTAACTATCTGTTTGTAGGAATTCTGGAGTTAATATACTTTCAAGGTCTTTGTTGGACAAAAATATTGTAAATACTTTCCCCTGGTTTGTGAATTATGGTCTCATTCTCAGTGGTATCTTTCAATAAATGCTTTTTAAAAGTTTATGAAGTGTCATTTGATAATTTTTGATAGGTATTTTATTTTTGTGTGCTCATAGAGAAATAGGGGTTTTTTTTGCCCTCAGGTGTGAAAATAATATATCTTTTCTACTAAAAGTTTTATTGTTTTTTAACATTTATAGTCATGATCTACTTCATATTAATATTTAAACATGGTGTGAAATAGCAGAGAAAGATTAACTTTTACTCTTACCAGTATTAAATTACTTCTGAACCATTTATTGAAAATAAATTTTTTTCTACTGACCTTCAGCAGCACCTTTGCCAAAATTCAATTAACTGGATGGGTGGGCGTCTACTTCTGGGTTATCTATTATTTTTATATTTTGCCTTTTGTAACTTTCCATATATTATATTCTACTTATTCTTGTGTTTTTTATTCACAGATGACAATGTCTATATTTCCTGTGACAAATATTCAACAGAATGCCACTTTTAATGGGTGGATGAGATTTAATTTGTGGATGCACTAATATTTATTTAATCCCTTCTGGCTTGTGAATTCAATTATTAAATTTGTTTTCTTTATTAAATATACTGAACAGCCTCATTCTACACAAAAGCTGTAGGAATAAAAAGACAATTAAATTTTTAATGAAGAGAACCTCCTTTGTGTAGTGTGAAGTGCATTAGTATAACATCAGAAGAACTCAATTCCAATCAAGTTTCCACCACTTATTAACTGTCCAGAATAATTACCAGCTATAATTTAGGTATAGTAACGCACACCTCCCATAATTTTTGTAAGATTAGAATATATTAATGTACACAAGAATGCTTTTAGAATTACAAATAGTTACAGAAATTTTTTCAAAAGCATTTTCACCATTATTTGAAGAGAGGATAAACTGTTCCTTAAGTGATGTTGGATAAACTTGATATCCACACAGAATAAATGAAGTGAACTCTTATTTTATAACATACCCACAAATCAACACCAAATGAATCAAAGATTCAACGTAAGAACTAAACTTATGAAACTCCTTGACAAAAACATGGAAGGAAACCTTTTTGATACTATGCTTGGCAATAATTTTTGCCTTATTAATTATAATAGAGCTGGAATTTTTATTAATATCAAACATTTTAAGCTTTAGGATAATTAATGTTATTAGAAACAAATATATTTCATAATGTGAAAATATATACATTAGGGAAATATGGTGATTATAAATGCATATTCGCCTACTAATTGAATTTAAATATTGAAGCAAAAATGAGAGAAAAGAAAAACAGACAACTCAAAATTTATAGCTGGGCATTTCAATTTCATTACCCTCTAGTAATAACTAACATAAAAATAAACACACTGTCAGGCCTCGTGGAGCAGGCCTGTTATTCCAGAACTCTAGGAAGGTAAGAGGGGAGGATCACAAGTCCATGAGTTCACACCCAACCTGGGCAACTTAAGAGACTGTCTCAAAAATCAAAACCAAAAACTGGGCTGTGGATGTAACATAGTGCAAAGGCCCTTTGGTCTCACACCCAAAACCACTAAACCAAAACAAAATCTAGTCAAAAACATGAGAGAACAAAGGCAGAACAATATTGTGGACCAAGGTTACTTAACTGACATTCTAGTGTATCTTACTCAAGGATTAAAGAAGTCACGTTTATGAAATAGAATATTCTCCAGGATGAACAGCAAGCTACACCATGCAGCAATTCGCAATTCATTTCTAAAAATTGAAATAATATACGGCATATTTTCTTCAACAGAAAAATTAGTGATCCACAATAGAAATTCAAGAAAATGTCAAACATTTGGTCACTAACATCTATGTAAATCAAAGAAAAAAGGAAGATGATAAAAATAATTTTAGTTTAGTAAATATTATAGCATATAACTTACAGAATGCAACTAATGCAATAGCTAAAGGGAAATGTACAGTCTTAATTTTTTTTCCTATTTGTTTTCTTATTTTGATTCAAGATCTCACTAAGGTACTAAGTTGCCCAGATTAGGTTGGAACTGGTGATTCTTCTGCCTCAACCTACAATGATGTGATGTTTACAGACCACCAAGCCAGGCTCCTAAACTCTCATATCCCAAAAAAGTGCTCTTGTAAACCTAAAGTCTAAGTGTTAAACTTAAGAAACAAGAAAAAGAAAATTAAATGCACAACAAGCACAAGATGGAAATAGTAAAAATTAGGAAAATTTTGTGTTTACCAATCACAAAGCAAAACTTAAATAGAAAATAAGACAAAACCTAGAACAAGCAATTGAATTAATATAAAATCCTCTACAAAGAAAAACTTTGGTTTTGATATCTTAATTAATACATTTTATTTTACTAAGTATTTAAAGAAGAAATGTCAACTTTTATAAACATTTTTAGAAATAAATAAGGAGGAAACACTCCTCACTTCATTCTTTAAGGTCAAAATTACCCTGATAGACCAAAAACCTGATAAAATGTTGCAACAAAAAATAAACAAAACTACAGATCAATATTTTCATTTAAAAATGCCATGTCCTTAATCAAGGAGCAGGTTAAAAAAAATTAACTAAGAAGTTGCTAAAAATTCTTAGCCAAGAAGTAGTTGAAAGAATTCAATAACATCCAAAAAAGATGTTTACTAAGAGCATGTGGAATTTACCAAAGGAATGTTAAGGTTAGTTTACACCTAAAAATTATTAAGACACACAATGTCAATAGAGTGTAAGGAAAAGAAGGTTATTTCAACAGACAGAAAACACATTTGACCTATAGTCAATTCATATTCATGGTAAAATTTTCTCCATATTAGAAATTCAAGAAAGTACTTCACCTTTATAAGAACATTGTGCTGGTTAATCTTTTCAACCTAACTGGATTGAGACTCCCAGAGAAGAGACTGAACTGTGTGGGTACTAGCCTCATCCACAAGTCAACCCATGGGCGAGTTCAAAGCTAAGAAGGCTACAAAGAGGTGGGGTCTGTGTGAGGAAAGGTTCCTGGATGCCTGCCTTGGGGGACTGGTCCTGGTCCCGGGCCCCTTCTGCTCTCTGCTTCCCAGTTGGCACAAGCTGAGTGGCCATTCTCCAGCTGTGCATTGCCACCTTAATAGTTCTTCCTGGAGCCAGGTGACCGTGGGATGAAACCTCTGAAATTATGAGCCCGGATTAGCCACTCCTACTTTAAGGTACAGATGTTGGGTATTTTCTCCTGGCAATAATAAAGCTGGCCAACAGAAGCATTTCCCAAAATCCACACCTCATTTTATACTGTCAGTTGACTGCCTTTAGTCAACGTTATCCAAAAACTTCTAGCTAGTAGACTGAAAGCGTGAGCAGCAACTGAACAATAGAAAAGAAAGGAAAAAGAAAATCTGGAGCATCTGAAGTAGAGGGAAAGAAGGAAATCTTTTTAATTTATGGATGACAATATTCTATATGTAAAATTTTCTATGTGTAAAAAAACTAGAAGTAGTAGTTACATTAAATTTAGTAGTAACAAAAAATAAAACAAAAGTGATATTAAAATAAAATAAAAGTAGTAATATTAAATTTAAGTATATATATCTACTTACTAGTAATGAACAATTAGGAAGAGAAATTCAGCAAATAATTATATTCATAATGCATCAAAAATTAAATACTTAAAATAAATTAATAGAAGATTAAGATGTGTACAATGAAAAAATGAAATATATTTCTGAAAGAAATTAAACAAGATCTAATAAAGAGGCATGGTCTTTGTTTGCAGATTGACAAGTTAGTAATTCTTTCCAAAAGGATGTGTAGAATCAATGTAATTCCTACCACAATCACAAACTTGTTTTCAGAAATTGACAAATGTATCATACACTTCTTGTGGAAATACAGTGGGCATGTAAGGGTAAAAACAATTTTTAAAATACATAACAAGGTTTAAGAACTAAGCTCAGTTGATTTCAAAACTTATAATATTACCATAATCAAAATTAGTATGGTATTTGTTTAAGCATAGAAATGCAGATCAATTAAACAAAACAGAATCCTCAGACCTTTTGACGTATGGTTAATTGATTAGTGACAAGTACGGCAAATCAAATTAAGGGAGAAATTGTCGTTTCAACAGAAGAAATGGTGCTGGACACTTGGATATCCATAAATGGGGCAAAAAAAATTTATTTTCACACTTGAAGCTTGCCAAAAACTAAAAGTGGATATTAAACTTAAATTTTCATGATAAACTTATAAAACTTCCAGAGGAAAAAATATAGAAAATACATTTGTGAACTTGGGCTAGGCAGGATTCTTAGGAATAACACCAAAAGCAGTAATGATTGTACTCTAATAATGTATTTGATTTTATAAAAATAACTGTTACAATTAAACAATAAAATGATAAAAATTCTAATTGAGGAATAAATATTTCACCGAGGAAGTTGTGCCACTGGCTAAAAAGGGCATAACACGGTACCATGGACCTCGCTAGGGAACTACAAGTTAAAACCATCGTTATCATATCATTATGTGTCTGCAAGAATGGATTTCATTAATAGACACAAAAATGATGATATAGAAAAATGGGAGTTATCCACATTTTCTCTGTTTTATTAATATATATATATTCAATACGTAATATTTATATTAAACTTGAGTATTTTTGTGCACATACATATAGCATCACAGTTAGATTCTTCCCCTCTCCCTTTTTGACCCTCCCAAGCTCACCCCCTTCCCTCTTTCCCATTATCCCCCATTTAGCGCTATGAAATGATTGTATTATTTATTGTGTTTCTCATATTAGAGAAACCATTCACTATTTAGCCTCCTGTGCTCACTTCACTGAGCACAATTGCCTCAAGTTGCATCCATTTACCTGCAAAAGCCTCAAATCTATCTATCTTTATGGAATTGCAGTACTCTGTTGTGCACATATGCCACAATGTTTGTATCCATTGGCAAATGAAAATGAATAGGCAGTTCTCAGATGAAGAAGTTCAAATGGCTAATAAATACGTGAAAAGATATCCAACACCTTTAGCCATTAGAGAAATGCAAATCCAAATATCACTAAGATATCGTCTTACCCCAGAGAGAATGGTGTATATCAAGAACTCAAACAGCACCCAATGCTGGTGAGGCTGTAGAGAAAAAGGAGCCCTGTTACACTGCTGGTGGGATTGTAAACTGGTACAATCACTAGGGGGAGCAGTGTGGAAAATCTCCAAAAGCCTGAAAAGAAATGTCCTCTTTTACCCAGCGATACCTCTTCTGGGAATGTTTCCAAAAGAGCTAAAAGCTTCAGATAAAACAGATATATGTATACCTGTGTTCCTAGCAGCACAAGTAACAATAGCTAAAGTGCGGAAGACACCAAAACACCATCCACAGTTATGTGCATTTCTACTGGGAATATGCAAGAGCATATCTACTTTGGAAAACATTTTGCTAGTTTCAAAAAGGTAAACAAAAACCTTACTACACAGCTCTCTAATTTCATTTCTAGGGTTCTGAACTAGAGAATAAAAGAACATTTCCATAGCAAGAATTGTTTTTAAATGCTTATAGCAGAATTATTAGTGTAATACTCTCAAATTGGAAACAATCCAATGTTTATCAGTTTCAAAATGTGATTTCTCTCTATTTAAATACTATTCAGCTGAAAAAATTACCGATGCATACTACAGATTGAATGAACCACAAATATATTATCTTAAGTGAAAGAAGCCACACAAAAAGTGAATTGCTATATTGTATGATTCTATTTACGTGAGATTTTTATAGAAGGCAAATCTATAGAGATAGCAGATTAGTGGTTACCTGGGTTTGAGGGTTGAAACAGGACTGAATGAACATATGCTCAAGGGAATTTTTTAGAGTGACAAAATGTTCTAAAACTGGTATGTGATGGTTAGCAACTTTATAAATTTATTAAATATAATTTAGTTTTTGTACAATTGGTATAGTTTGTAGTATATAAACTATGCTTTAATACAATTGGTCAAAAAAGAAGTTACAACATTCTCACCTGTAATAAATAGATATATTCAGCATAAAGTGGTCTGTGTGTGTGTGTGTGTGTGTGTGTGTGTGTGTGTGTGTGTGTATGCATTAGTCAGCTTTTCCACTGCTGGGACAAAATATATCTGACACCCACAATGTATGGGATAAGAAGTTTAATTTGGCTCACCATTTCGTAGATTTCAGTTTATGGTTAGTGAGCTCCAAGGCAGAGATGTGGTGACAGGACATGCTGGGAGAAAGGTTCTCGACTTCTGTGGCCAGGAAACAGAAAGAGTGTAAGAGTCAAAAACCAAGGACCAGCAACCAGACACAATGTGTCTTCCCCAAGGCGGCATTCTTATGACCCACCCAGACACCTGCAGAAAGTGCTACCTAGCCTTCCAGGTGTCACTCACCCCAATCCAATGGACACTCAAGGCTAACCATTCTGTGTCTGTGTAAGAAAGGTGATAACTCACAGAAATAATTTTTCATAGTGTTTCACAGGGTCCCAGTGATTTCACGTTTGTCATTGGCACTGTTATTACCGCCATTTCCTTACACCCCTCTGTATTTCCTCTAAGTATGTCTGTCACTTCCCAGACCCCGTTTGCTAAACTTGGAAGCAGAGTATCTTTGGGTAGCAGAGTTTGGTAGTCCACTGAAAATTCGGCCTCTGGCTCTGGTCCCATGCTTGATACTTCCTGGGCACTGTGTCTCCCTCTGTACCTTCTCCTATTCTTGAAGTTTTTCAAAACTCCATTTCCTTCCCCTCGTTTTTTTTTGACAAGCGAATGTCACCTCCTATTTACAGAGAATAAATATGAACAGATCTCATGTGACAATATTTTTACATCTACAACTATCCTTATGTCATTTTTCCTGTCGTAAGTTCAGACCGTTCCCTTTTTCTTCCTTGTGCTATCCTTACTCTCACAACTTAAGATTAAGGCCCTCAACTTCTTCAAGGACTGTACCCTGTCTCATAACTTCTCCTTTATATCTTAAAGTTGGCTATTTCTTTAATTTTTCTAACATTTTACCATTAATAAACAAAACAACAACATCTTTCACCCAAGGGTCCTCTTTATTTTCTGTTTATTTATTCATGCATTCATTGCTGGATCAACAAATTTTTATTGAATGCTGCATCATGCCATGTTAGAAGTTGAGTAAACCATGGTTGGCAGGACAGGAAAGGCCCTTGTTGACATGGAAACATAGCTTAGGAAAGAAGCAGCATTTAAACATAATTAGAAACAATACTAATAAGTAAAAAATGAAATTAAAGTGCTAAGGAAATATATAATATGAATACTAGGGATAATTCATCAAAGAAGCTTTTTCTTAAAATAATTTGAGAATACGTAGATTTAGCAGGAAGTCTGGGTTAAAGTAGAAGAGAAACAAAGGAATTATCAGCAATGGGGAAAAATATACACATCTTTAGATTCATATGTGAGAGAGCTTGGGATTGGGACTGAGAAGACGTAGCCAGAATCCCAACTGTGCCACAGCTTTGGTAGCCTGTTGTGATCAGATTTATTAAGAAATAGAACCCACTTGAAGATCAATGGCTGCAATATATTTTTTACTATGTGAATAATTTAATACTGTATACACATTGCCTTATTTGGTGCTTCCCATAGATCTGTTATTTTATGTTTTGAGACTTACATGGGTTTATTTACTATGGACAGAGACTAGTAAGTGTTAAGATAAATTTTTAAACTAAGTCTTTTGATTTTTTTTTTTTTTGTGAGACAGGGATTCTCTTCCTGTAATCTAGACTGCTCTTGAACTTACTATGTAGCCCAGGTTGGCCTCAAACTCATAGCAATCTTTTTGCCTCAGCATCCCAAGTGCTGGGCTTACAGGTACACACAAGCATGTCTGGCTTAGGTGGTGCTGGGAAATTGAAACTAGATCCTTGAGCATGAGAAGCAGGCATTCTGACCAGTGACATATGCCCATAGCTCTAATTAAGTCTTTTGAGTAAACTCTTACTAAAATTGGTCACTGTCTCTAGAAGTAATACCTGACACTGGCAATTTAATGGGGGAGAGATTTAATTACTTTATTGTTTCCAGTGGGCTTGGTCCAAAGTTGTCTGGTTTTAAGGCAGAAATAGCATGGGGGAAGGACCTGGCAGAGAACAGCTGCACATCCCATGGCAGCCAGGAAGCAAAGCCAGAAAAGGGAGGTGACTAGGACAAGAATAGATGAATCCATCAGTGAGTACAGCACCGCCATGATTCACCAAGTCACCTTCCAAAGACATGAGACTTCGGGGCGGGTTGTGAATCTAATTCTGAGTCATCAGAACAGCTATCAATCATAGCGGCTACTGTGTGTGTACAGCAGCTGCTTGGTAGCTTTGTTTCCTTCCTTATTCCTTTTCTTTCGATCTGAAAGATATGCCATCGATTCATTAAAATCTTTTGCACCGCTGGTATGCTGATGACATACCACTCTTTCTGATTTGTTATGAGATTATTACTAAAACATGATCATTTTAAGTGGCTGAGCCCATTTTCATTTTCTGAAACTTTACCACTGTGCGTAAATGATATTGCAGTCAGAATCTCACAGCAACATGTTGAGCTTTGATGTCCTCATTTCTAAAGTGAGTGATTTTGTATTATGGACATACACTCATCCCACCTGTAGCAGGATGCAAATGCGTACTTCTGGACTCTTTATAACTTAATTTTGAGCATTTAACTTCTTTATCAAATAGCAGTTACATTTTATGTCTTCATGAAAATAGTTGATACAGTTATCACATCTTGTTTTAGGATGTGTAATTTATATATAGAAAAGTGCATCTAATTTGGTTACTGTTTCATAGAGAATAAATTTAGGAGTCAAAACATTTAAAATTTATACTATAAGAAATTTAAATGGTCTTCAGATATACTAATATGTTTAATTACATAGTGCATTCACTGTGCACGACACCAGTAAATTTGACAACTTTTTATTATGTCAGATGTCATTTAATCATAGAAACAGAAATGTCTTTCTCATTATAAGATGGGTCTTTCAAAGCCATTATAACACCAAATTTATCACCAGTATTTTTACAATTTATAATACTCATCAAATAGTGTGACTATATATTATACAGAACATTTTGTGTGTTATTAGTGCCGACATCTGTAAATGGTATTAAAAATGAAGTAAACCTACATTTGTTAGGCAATAATATTTCAACTGAGAAATAGCAGAAAACAGCAGACAATGTCAGGTAGACTTTCTCTTCTCTTAATATCTCATCTATAACAAAATCTTCTGAAAGGGTCAGTATCCAATTAAACTCTTGTACTAAATGTTGAATACAAAAACAGTTGCTTCCTTAGAGAAAATATGCCTTCTGGAAGGTTCTATAGTGCATGTCAAGTTTAGGATAAAGAAGCACATTTGTTATCCAAGTTCAGAGATATTGCTTGCCGTTAGGTTGGTAGGAACGTAAATTTTCTTCATTTCTGTCATCTCTCTTGTCAACTTCCTAAACGCTATCTTCATCTGCCCCTCCAGTGACAAGCTTAGCATCATTTTGACTCCCACCATAGTGATGATGACTCCGACATGTAAATTTCTTTGAAATCACACATGTGGAAGCATTTATTCACTTTTTTCTTTTAGAAATAGAGAAATCAGATGGGTTGATCTTTGTTTGGCAACACTATTAGAAAAACCTCATCCAAACACATTTGTTTTTCTTGTTACTAGGGTATAAACATGTTATTGATTTTTTTCTTTTTTATGTGAGAATTAAGAGACTGCGTTTGGCTGTCAGGCATTAGAACAGTGTCACAGAAGGGGTACATATTGTGCCTTCCTCTAGAATGGAGCAGGGGTGCTAAGAAAAGCCATCCGCATGTGCCCATGCCAGTCTTCTTGTTTGCAAGCCAAGAAACCACATTTTAGCCCCATGGTCTATGACTGCAGGAAGAAGTTTTAACAAAAATATCTGTCATTTCCAAAAAAAACCCTACTTGTTTTGGGATTTTTTTTTCCCTTAATACTCATTAAGTCCTCATCATTTACCAAGCTCTATATCAAGCAATATACACGATTCACCCATTTTATTCCTCAAATAAATGAACATATAAGTGATACCCATTTTGCAGCTTAGAAAACTGAAGCACTGAAAGTCATCCCACACCCAGATGGTGAAGGAAGAAGTCAAGATTTGAACCTCACCAGTCTGGCCTACCAGCATCCAACATCTTCATCAGAGCCTGACTTTATCTCCCCCTCCCCGCCCCCCCCC